>JAIFTH010000569.1:0-22557 GCA_019968535.1 Fragariocoptes setiger | reverse complement strand
GTATTGGAACATCTCCCTTGTTGAGGCATGAACTAAATATGCGAGGCCAGTCTTTCTGTTGTTCGTCAAATAGTGGGTAACCGTATTGTTCCAATTGATTGTACGACATGGTGTGATGTGCCAGCTTACTAAAAATGTGTGCCTCCCTTGATTGCATGATTGGTGGGATTTTTCCGCTAAATTTAGACTAACCGGAAGTGAAGCGGTTTATGAGCATTGATAGAATGACCGTATTGAGGAACATTGGCTTACTAACAAGCTGGTGGGCGGGACGGCTCCACGGAACTTTCCCAGTTAAAGCATGCGTCCGTGCGCCGCGCGGTTCTTGAAGACTATTCAAGAGTAGCATGAGGCTCTCACGATGAGAGGATTAAGAAAAATCAGCGCATGATTGTGATATATTCTATCTGCGTATCATTAATGTATGATTTCACTGCGAGGTTTATTCTTATATAGTCCGCTCAACAAATCTTCTCGCCTTTGACAAGGCCCGTAAACTATTGAAGCAGCAATTAGTATCGGCAATTTTCCTCTAGAATTAGACGATTCTTCATAGATAGAAAAGTTTTTCATTTCTTTATCGATCTTTGTTCGTCGACATAATATGTTTTTTGGCAGCGGTCACATGTGAAGCTCACGGGGTCCTCTAGTCGAATAGGTGGCAATTTTGAAAATTTGGGACATCCTGGATTTTCAGGATCTTCTATTGGATACCCGTAATCTTCCATTTCATTTAAAGGCACAACATAGCGGGTAAATCTTCTGTAAAGCTCCGGCCCGGTCATCTGGTGAGGATCTATCGGCTTGAGGGGTCTCTTGATGCTGAAGGTTCCATTTACTTTACCAGTAATGATTTTGTCATGTGAAACAACCTTATTACCGTTGATATATCCGTCTTCTGGTTCTTGCAAAGTTTGTATTCCACTGCGATCGCGAAACCTTTTGATGAGAGCTGCAGCCAAACTCATGTAGATAGTTTTCGATGACGCTCGGTCGCATATCTTCTTTTCTTCGTCGACGGCTTCCTTGTGAATATCCACAATGTTAGCATCCTCTTTTGAACATTTAATAAGTTCCTTGATGAATTGATTGAGATATTTCTGACGTACGACAGCCGGCACTTTTTTGCTGACTCCAGCTGGATATACTGGTCGTTTTTCGTGACTCTTGGACAGACTCTCTTCGTGGGCTATTCTTTGCCTGACCTTGACGACAGGTTCGTAACTACTGGGATGAGGATTGTCGGCGACGAGTGGTAGAGATTTATCATGCTCGTCGGAAAATGATTTCGAAGACGCGGACATTGCGGGATTCGTTCGCATTGGTGCTTTAGGGCTCCACATGACGACCGTTTTTTCATCTATCGGCTTTGGCCACGGTTGAGACATTTTGAAGTGATGATCGATCCGTAGATTTTTGATTATACTTCTTTTCAACGCAGGCGCACAGCGTTAAATGATGAATTATCTATCCTTTCATTTCTATTCCCAATCTAGTTTTTGTCATCATTTATTCTCGCGTGTCTTGTTACTCAAATCGGAAGCAGTTTTAATAGGAAGCCCTCTCTCTCTCTCTCTCTCTCTACCACAAGGCTCGTATGCAATTAGATTGAAACTGCAATCAGATTAGTAAAAAGCACTAAATTGATCCCAAAGATAGAAACATTTATTTCTATAAGAATCGCTATTCGCCTTATTGCTGACAGAGTCGAACGAGTACCAGCATGTGAGTGGATAATTTCATTTTTGAGTAGGTTAATAAAGATCAGTAATGAATGAGTATGTACTTTTGTCATGATCAGATGATGATGGTTAATCAATTTTGGCCCTCTTTCCTGTTCCATCACTCTTGATTTTCCATAAGACCAACTCCATACAAGCGCTCGCGTCTTCTTTACTGTCGTGACCGGCGTCCTCTTGAATAATTTTCAACAAATATTCACGCATCAATGTTCGCAACGCTCTCTTGTATGGAAGACCCCGCTTGTGAGGGAACATTTGTGCTGTATCAACAACCGTGTAGTGAATCATCTTCAAGGCTCTCAGATCACTATCCAGAGAGTGTCCCACAAGTATTGTTTTATCAGAGAACATTTCTAATAAATCCTTGTGTACATCTTCAATCGTTGTGGTAACATTATCCAACTCTCCCTCGTTTATACCACTGAATTTGGAATTGTAATCTAATATTCGTCTTGGAGGCTTGACGAGTCTTTCATATATTACATCACATTTGTGGTCGATAACAGTAACTCTGGTAAGCTCTAAGCCAACTGTAGTGTAACACATCTCACAATCCAAAGCATATACTCCGTGCTCATTTGGGCCAATATTATCTTTCGGTGTTGTCCTCACGAAGTTCTGGCGCAGCTCAGTCTCATCGTGACCTAGGTGGACATGGTGGGCACACGAACTACATCCACCAGAGTTCGGCTCTCCTTTACAGCACGAATATCTCCGTTCCATAGATCGATTAACTACAGATGAAGAGTATGAAGATAGAGAATGAAAAGATTCATAAAATTTAGATTAGTTATTGGTAAATATACTTTAGTAGAATACTGTGAGAAAAGCTGTAATTACATCTTTCTTGCCAAAGTCTGCCGCTGTGGTAAATGCAGGGTCCGTTCTTCATAATTGGAACCCTTTGTTCGTCGACATAATATGTTTTTTGGCAGCGGTCACATGTGAAGCTCACGGGGTCCTCTAGTCGAATAGGTGGCAATTTTGAAAATTTGGGACATCCTGGATTTTCAGGATCTTCTATTGGATACCCGTAATCTTCCATTTCATTTAAAGGCACAACATAGCGGGTAAATCTTCTGTAAAGCTCCGGCCCGGTCATCTGGTGAGGATCTATCGGCTTGAGGGGTCTCTTGATGCTGAAGGTTCCATTTACTTTACCAGTAATGATTTTGTCATGTGAAACAACCTTATTACCGTTGATATATCCGTCTTCTGGTTCTTGCAAAGTTTGTATTCCACTGCGATCGCGAAACCTTTTGATGAGAGCTGCAGCCAAACTCATGTAGATAGTTTTCGATGACGCTCGGTCGCATATCTTCTTTTCTTCGTCGACGGCTTCCTTGTGAATATCCACAATGTTAGCATCCTCTTTTGAACATTTAATAAGTTCCTTGATGAATTGATTGAGATATTTCTGACGTACGACAGCCGGCACTTTTTTGCTGACTCCAGCTGGATATACTGGTCGTTTTTCGTGACTCTTGGACAGACTCTCTTCGTGGGCTATTCTTTGCCTGACCTTGACGACAGGTTCGTAACTACTGGGATGAGGATTGTCGGCGACGAGTGGTAGAGATTTATCATGCTCGTCGGAAAATGATTTCGAAGACGCGGACATTGCGGGATTCGTTCGCATTGGTGCTTTAGGGCTCCACATGACGACCGTTTTTTCATCTATCGGCTTTGGCCACGGTTGAGACATTTTGAAGTGATGATCGATCTTCCGGGGTTCCGTAAATTCGGACCACCTTAAACACGGCGATTTCTGACCTTTGAGAAATCTTTTCACAAACAATAATAACAAAGAAGAGTGTTCATTTAATTCAGAGATGAGCCATCTACTAAGCAGGCAGGTCCATCAGTAAGTCTGCAGATTTCAACAAGCGCAGCAAGCGCAATTGTGCGGTTTATGAGTAATTCTCTGTAGTTAACTATACGTTATATGAAATCTTTTAATCAAATTCCCTGGGGTTTCGTTAGATAGAATGTTGTGCGGTCTATCCCCATTAAGACAGGCTTGCTGTTCGATTTACTCCATTCATTAATGACTTCTTGGGAGGCAACTCGCACAGATGAATTTGAAAAGAATTTCTTCATAGGAGGGCGTGATTTGTCCGTCCGCTCCAATAAGATTGCAACAACATTGTGAGTGGACGTGTTGTTTCAACAAGTAGGCTGAATTAAGAATATCACTAACTTTGTTCGCCTTTGAAAGTTCGGTTCACAAATCATGTAAATTCTGTATGGTGTCCCAAGTTGTAAATGTAAATGCCACCTCCGACCAATGTTCATCAAAACCTAGTTTGGCGATGAATTGCAATACTATTGAATAGAATAAATACTGGTTATATTATTTATTTTACGAATGTCAATAGAATCTCAAATAGCCATAGGAAACAGATGTTATTTCCTCGTTATCATTTCTGAACCCGCCATCCGACATACTGTCCTAGCCAGTTTGTATAGTCCTTTGAGTTGGGTAAGCAAAATTACTTACTCATGCACGCAAACGGTGGCATCGGAAGCCCTTTGACAATCGGCTAAAATAAACGTTAGTGTCGATTCAGGACTCAATATTGATGTTAGAATTTGCTCGGTCTTGCTCCAAATGTAAAGTAAATAAATTACGATGCACGCACAATCTATGTCCACAACAGCAGCAGCGGCAGTTATACAGCTGATGGTAGGCGCATTGGTGACACACGGCTCTCGAATTTGGGGCGTGAAGTGTGTGACGAGTACGGATACCAAAGGTTACCGTGAGAAATGGAAATCCACACTGTGAATTTTTTTGCCTGACATTAGTTGTGAATAGATCTTGGAAATGTTCAAACTGTACCACAAACATGATATCGATCACACGCAAGTGACGGGCGCTCAGATTACAATGAATCTGTCCTACTCGGTAACTAAGTTTGACACACCCTCTACTAAACAAGAACACGACTTCACAGGCGTATTTCTTCATTGATACAAAAGGGAGGTAAAAGAGGGAATGTACAACGCCATGAGCAATGAAGCTTGGAACAGGAAGACAGCTTGAGTTGCAAATCTGGCACCAAGCAATCTCAATAACTATAGGTTTGTTGCGCTATGCTTACATATGCGTTTGCAAGTGCTTTCAACTGCATATGCCATAAGAATAGAGGCCGGATAGCATGACTGATTAGCATTAGCGAACGTCAGCAATGGTGAGCTACAATAGAGCTATCGAAGTTGCTATCTATGAGGATAGAGAGGGAGGGGGAGAGGGATGGAGAGAGAATAATAATAACAAAAGCAACAAAAATCGGCGTGTCTCGACTCAAGACTAGATTCATTGTGTCAGCATTGAGCGGTGCGCCGAACACAATGTTTGCTCCTTCAATGCTAATATGCGTGTCCATGTAAACGTGTACGCAAGTACGTGACACAGAACATGATTATTCTAGGCATAAGGATTCTCTCAATTGTATTCATTGGAATACACGTGTAAATCTTATATTAGGGTCTCCTTTCGCTTGAAGCTTATAAAGCTCGATACCAGAGTCATAGATTGCTGACGCTTACATGTCCGACTGTGTACTTGCTTTTGTTGTCGTCGTTGTCGTTATAATGTACATGGACTAGCTCATCGTCCTTGAAACGGATTCATATACTGATATTCGTTCATGAGGTGCTCTGTCACTCGCCATCTCACGCGCCCTCTGACTGACGAGCTTAGTGAATACATCCCAACTGGACTCAATTTTGTCGCATTAAGCTGTTGGCTACACATTATGTTAGCTTTAGGACATCGCCAGACATAAAGCCTCTTAGTTGAGACACGAATGAGAAATGATCAGCGCGCAAGCTAAATGAGCGCACGTCTCGCTAAATGGCCACAAGTAGCACGGCATGGTAGTGTGCGAACAAAGTAGGCATTCATTAAGCATTACAACTAGACATTGCACAGTAACAACAACACCAGAGATAATAATAATAACAGTAACAGTGGTAGTAATAGCGACAACAACACCAACGACGACGACAACAAAGACCGCCCATCGGACTGCCGTCGATGGAATACCGTCATCACTTGGCACTTTCTATGTTAACTGTTTGCATGCCTGCCGACGGCTATCTGGCCATAATGAATGAATGAATGACGAGGCTACATAATAGTGGCATGTTGTTTTTCCAATGTAAGAAGAGAGCAAAAGCACGCACTCATTCGCGTATAGGCATAACATATTCACCTCAGTTTAACAAGCCAGGCATAACAACAGGGAAAACTCAAGAGGCCAATAGACTACGAGTTTGCGCTGGTGTAACCGAGGTCCTCGACTCTCACGGCTCAGCGCCCAAAAAGAAAGCTAACCGGGCAGCAATCGATTTCGTTCGCCTATTTAGTGCCACTTCTGTTGTCAAACAACCGGCCTTTCAATTGTGAATGCTCCACGACCCGCCACCGATGATGCCAAAATGAACAGTGGCACGCACACTTTGATCCAGTTAGCCGGCATAGGTATTACGGAATTGTCGGTCATTGGGCAACAATGCTTTTTGGCTGTATACTCTGTCCTCCCTGGTATATGTTAAGACGACGAGCGACTCCTGAAAAAGGCCTCAGGCCTACATGGCATTAAGAAAGAGACTATGGTAAGTCAGCTCCATTCGTCCGTAGTCAAGCAGATATGGAAGGGAGGGATAAATCGCGCGCGCGTTGATCTAGACAAACACACACTGACACATCTGTACATGAGTTAGACTGGCACATCAAAAGCATGTGTGCACACGAATGTCTCTCAATTGGAGAAGCTGAGATACAAACCTGTGCAAATCAACTTTAGCAGGCATGTCAACGAGACGCTCACGATACACACATGTCATATGATATGTCCCGGATCTTCATGTCTGTATGCTTTATCGGAAAAGTTAATAGTTTGACGAGCAGGACGAGGATGCTCAGTGCGAAAATAAATGCAAATTTTCACTCGCACGAAGCACTCCAGAAAGTTGATGAAAATTTTATGAACGACGAAAGTATGGAATTACAACGGACAAACGTGAGTGATGTGACGATAACATTGTGCATTTCACCTTCCGATTCATCTGTGAAAGAAACGTCACACAAAATTGCGCGCGTCGTGAGCGCGCAGCGAATGCGCTGTGCGCGATTGAAACGCTTGTGTGTGCGCACACTCATCTCGAACAGTGCCGACCGCGTTGAGCGAACGACAAACACAGAAGCACATTCGCTGGTCGGCGTTCGCTGAGCACAGCGCGATCTCCTCGTTCACTCGATCGAACTGGAAAAAGTTCGTTGGATCTTTCGTTGATTCATCGCCTCACAGCAGAATCAAGAACTAATTTGAACTCACAGAAGAACTTATTTGATATTTCTCGACAAACAGCAACAAGAATCATAATTATAGCAAACTACACACAAGCAATCTTGATCTGAACAGTCTAGAGTTTTTAAAGAAATGAATAACTGACAACTAGTAGTCCGAAACAACAGCGAGAATTCAATCAACGATAACGACGAAGACAGTCCAGAGATATCAAGATAGAAATTTCGTGTGGGCTTGATGAGAAGCTTCACTCCATAAAATTTCGAAGTTCATTCAAGAAATCCAATAATATCTGTCAAATATCAAATTAGGCAAAAATGGTTGAACATTTGCATCGAGAGATAGTGGAATCAACTATCATTGCAAATTTGTCTAGATAAGTTCACTAGATATAGTAGTAGTGTCTATACTTAAAATATTCGTGCCATATGCACTTAAGTATTTGTTAGAAAGCACACACATCCACACACTCATGCGCCTCTAATTGGCCACCTCTACTTTAAACAACCAATCTGGGATGTGTCACTGCATAATCAAACTACCAACAGAGGCTCGGTTTCTTGTGAAAGCTAAACTATCGGATTTGTATATCACCCTATTCCACTAGCCATCCTCCGGATGCGCGTACGAGATGCTTGTCACGTGCGAAATACCTCATATATAATATAATCCGTCTGCCTAATCAGGTCACTTCGATCTGGAGACCAACATAACCACGCACATACACCAAGTCCGACAATCCATCATCGAAGCATGCGCGTTCAATATAGTCGAGCTAGAGCTCAATATATATTGATAGTGAAGAACAAAGGGATCACTCAACCTTGTAGTGTGCATATACAGTAATCAATCAGTTGCCTGTAGCTCTCATGGCCGTATTGGCACATAAGGTCTCATTGAAACATCATGAAATCTACTTTATCCTCATGTTGTTGATTCAAGCCAGCTAGTTTATACGATGTATCAGGTCAGGTATGTGATATATAGTTGACAGAAATCATGCATCGCCGAGCATCGCATAAGTGTATGCTAATAATAATATTAAAGATTTAACTTTATTGCAGCCGAATATCTACAGTAGTTGGCATCGAATGATTGTGGAAAAAATCATGTGACGTGGTCGTTACAAGCACATAGTGTACATTCAGTCAGTCACTTAATAAAGGAGCTTGTTTAACTCGAGGACATGACTGTATAACCAAACACCCAAACTAAACAGCTCCACAGAGGATCTCAGGCACAAGCTTTAACAGCTCGCTGAATATCGATGACACGCGCACATATCAATATCAAGAATCATGTAAACAAAAAAACTGGAAGACTCTTTCATTAGTAAGCTCTGCTCAGTTCTAGACACCACTTTGAGTGCTTGAGGAAATGAATGATTACTGTACCGTCTTCCTTCATTATAATTCCTCGTCATTCAGTCACATGATATACTCCATGCATTGAAAGTAAGCATGAATGGACTGATACGGACACTCGGTCACTATAACAGAGGACAGTGTTATCGACCTAGAGTCAAGACACTGCGCTATTCGATTGATACATAAAAGCAGACAAACAACATTAAGAGACTACCAACGGCAAACTACAAAAGTGTATTCGGTAACTAAACTCAAGTGACGGCACTCGTGTCAGGCCAAGCGATTACCGTCGGGCCCGATCCATCATCAGTTGGAAAGCTCCATTTCGTGTAGTCAACATCAGACGTTTTTACAAGTACTCCAGCATTCTGCTTCCCTGGCACTATGCTTCTCAATTGGAATTCAACTTCAGGAGCTTGCTCAGTCACATTTGTTCGCTGAGTTTGCTCTTCAGATGGTTCAGCGTCTCGAGTCACTACGAGCGCCTTTGTGACACTTATGATATGCCAGGTGAAGGTTATTTCCTCTCACATTATATGGAAGTATTTATCGAGGATCTGCGAGCTAGTAAGAAATGACTGACATCAAAACGTAACCATATGAAGTTATTCTTTCTTTATTGGAAGATGTAGCGAACAAGTATAGCAAAATTGATTCGATAAAGGTCATGTATGGAGCACACAGTCAGATTTCATACAGTCAACAAAAAATACTTAATTCCGTGCCTACCGGTAAGTAAAACTTATATTTGAATTTGATAGCCTTCGAATCTCTTAAACAGTCAGGCTCTATGTGATATCAGAAGAGAAGAATGATTTTCTGAAAGAAAGCAATTCTGCTATAGGAACTTCAGATTTTTATGCAAGATCTAATGTCAGACATTATTGAATCAATCTATTCAACACCGTTATAAAAGGCTCTCTGGGCATGCATAGTCAACCAATTTTTGGTTCACAAAATTTCTGACTTTCTTCGATGGTGAATGAGCACATAATGCTTGCATAATCTCATTACTAGGCGGAACTACCTTGCTGTTCTAAGCTTCAGTTAGTCTTGAACGTTTTTTCCGACGTGCTCGCTCTCTGTAATTGCAGCACGAAGTCTCCGTTTGTCTCAGACCTTTGTGTAGTTTCTAACTTATTAGTTCATATGACAAGTGCAGGTGTCAGAACACATGAGTGTCGAGAAATCATTCTAATAACACGTTCCAAGACTAAGAGGTGTGTAGAGCATGAAAATTCAAAGAAAAGCGCCAGCAAGGGCTGAATCTGTTTTTGAATATAAAAAAAATTCGAAGAAATACTTCATAGAGGAAAAAATCACTACGGTCGACAAATCGCCATCAAGGTCGCTTGTATGAATATTGCCTATTATATTAATATGTAGCCTGCTTGATGATCAGATGTTTGCTACAACCTAGCACCAAACGTCATATCTAAGAGAAACAAGGACCTGATGCTGTAATTGACATCATCTTGTATCAGTTTTGAGCATTTAGTTTTGAGAGTTGATGGTATACAAGAGAATCATCTGACAATACAGTCAGGTTGAATGGTTAGTTACATTTAACAGTTGTCTAGTGGCTAATGTCGATTACACTACCATAGAACAGTTAATTACTCGTACAGCAACAGTATGATTTTTTTTTAAAAAAAGGAGTGTAAGCGCATTTCTAAACCAAGTACGAAAAAATTAAATAACGCCACTTCGTAGTTGGCCTGTCCCCCGAGAGATGACGGGTAGATAATTTAGTTGACGATGAGCGATGTTTGTGTCGCGAGCCAGACCCCAGTCCGATTTCCATATAAAGGTTTTATGAATAATTTCCAGCCTAGTTTTGAGAAAAGCAAGCTCTCTAAGTGCATGCCTAACATCGAGAGTTTCAAGCACTGTCAACAATCTAATGCAAATGTTTCATCAGCAAGCTGGCAAGCTGAATGTAGTTATAATTTAGTAGTAGAGAAGCAAGGGTATCAAATTTCCTCTACAGTGGTACGATGGTGAGTGATACATTGTAAGCTTGACGTTAGAGGTCGCTGAGCTTGCTTCGAAAACCCAGGACCATTTGCACAACACAAGACTCGACGTAGCTCTAGCGGCTGTTTGCATGTTCGCTAGAATTGAATCATGGCAAGTGGAGCACTTTGAGTTCTCACGTTGACTCAAGCACCTGTGTCATTTTTCCGCACTTTCAATCCTAGACATTTTTTCGAAAATCGTCAACAATGTTATGAACATAATACTGCCATCAAATATGAGAGTGAAAGCGAGAGATAAATTTTTCGAAATATGATGTCATTAAATTTGACATCGCGTCGACCCAAAGCGGAAAAGAGACGCCCCAATTGGCAACGTGTCATTTAAGAAGGGACCTACAACGCTTAGATTTGCATCACAAGTCGGACATGCCTGTCACACGGTCACGGGTGGTCGCTCATGACAGCTAGAGTTGTTATTATTGTTGTTGTTAGTTGGTCACGAGATGAGAAGCTCGTGCCAACATGCGAGACATGCAGATACTTGCAACACTTGGCGTGCGTATGGCATCAGTGTGTAACACGCAACAACGAAGTTCTCTCGCAAGACAGTCAGATACCGCGCGTCCGAAGAAGGTAGCCATGAAACGCCTCTGGAGTTGATTGACACATAAACATAATAGAGTTAACTCGTGTGCTGATGCACGCGTGTGCGTGTATTCGTGCCTACGCGCTCGCAAATAAGTAAACGAGCGAACGCACGGACCAACGTACCAATGTACCAATTTCGGGCTTTTTCGTTCTCCCTGGGGCCTCATATCTGGTGTGGCCCGCCTCCTGGTGCTACTTGCCTGTCGATTTTAATGCCCGTTTTGGTGTGCCACATTCTCACTTGATTTGCGCCCTTGGGCGCCCGCATTTTGTTACTTCGCGTGTCTCGAAGCCTGTGAGTGCTCGACGCCAATCGATGGCGTGTCTCTCTGAGTATTCTTACGTTCGCTCATCGTTTTTTTGCGTCCTGGATGCTTGTGAGAGTAAGTGCTCGCTCGCTTGAGACACACAGATTGAACAGCTGCTGCGGCGCCCCACAAAGAATATTGCTAGCGACACATTCAGTACAGTAGGCTGTAAATCACACTAAATCACAGGCACACAATGAGTGCGTGCAATTGTTGTGTAGCCCGTCGACGGGCTAGCAAATTGGTTCTACTATGTGTTATGTGACACACGGACAGACATACACAAGGCTCCAATTCATGTAATGTTGTGCTCGTCCTGTTTTACTTGATTACAGGCCAGCATCTGATCGACTGACGTCATTGCATTCGCTTGCTTGCACTCACGTCGAGGCAGCACTTGTCGTCCACTCAGTCGTCAAGTCGTAATACCGGATGACGTCGAGGGACTCGTCGAATTTGCGAACACGAACGATGCCACGCGATTGTATACATCTGTGGGCTCCGTGTTTGCTCATCACAATCTGCAGACCGAATGTTTGGAAGCGGAACGGAGCTCAACTAACGTGCTTGCAAAACATGATATGCGTGTGCGCGAGCATTGTGGTTGAGTTACGTGCCGATGGACTTTCCTAATGTCGTTACGGTGCACAGAGTGATATTTGGCAGAGTGTGGAATTTACGAGCCGATATATGTGTCGTTAGACTGTGTCTGGGACGTAGTGGTGGACGTCGTAAGATTGCGTTGAGGGAGTGTCGTTTTGCGTCGATACGTCTATCAAGGTTGTCCACCAATGAAGCAATCCCTTCGATTTTGTTGATAATTGCCGTCGAGATTGTTATGCCGATCACCATCGGAATGTTCGTGCGATACGACTGACATTACCTCTTTGGCACAATAAAATCAGTCTAACTCACTTGCTAGATTGTGCACCGTGGTGATCCAACACAACATCGTTATGACCCCTCTTTCACTGTTCGTGTGCAATACGATGGTTTATCTCTATTATGTGAACCAATACGAATGAACAATAATGACCAATATCTAAACGAACGCTTGCTTGGGTCACGCGAACTTGACTTGAATTGGCGAGCTTGTTTGTGGCTTCCGGCCACTCGGCATTCGAAGAACGTCAGAGTCGCTTACTGATTGCTGTAGCTCAAACAAGCAAACATTGCTTGCATTGATTTCAAGCTCTTCTCGTATCAGATTAGATCAGAGAGCGACGACACAACTGACCATCATATGTGCTGGATATTAAGGTTTTCTGTCAAGCAACTCGGCCGAATAGTAAGTCAGTCGCTCGAACGAAGGGCTCGTCGCTTGTCATTCAGACGAGCAACCAACCAGCCAACAACAAGCTGGCTAGCTAGCTAGACAGACACACAAAAGGAATGCAGCAAATCATTGACGCCCTAGGTAAACAAACGGTCCGGGCTCGCACAAATTGACGTCGTGCGCGTATAGTGAACCCATAGCACTCTTCTCCTCTACCTCTGATGTTTCCCGTTCTAGCTAACCTTTGCATCGTTGCATAGACACTGTAAACAGTGCCACCGATGTCTGTTCGAGTGTGTGGCCCTTGGGCACCAACGAGAACTGTGTGCGCGTCACTGGATGCCAACTGACTGGCTGTTGGGTTGGTAAGATGGATGCAGTAAGCCAACATTCATTAGACTGGTCGTTGTTCCGGACAAGCAATCGATTTTTCATGCGCGTGCGTATTCAAGTCACGTGCTTACATTCGATGACAGCTATGTGAATAATCGAAGACCCCTTAGTGAACGATCGACTCTGAGATTTAAATTAGTTTGAGCATTGCTTTGTCCGCGAGTGAGTTTCTAGAGTTATCGCGCTAGAACACGCCTGGATGAACGGTTGGCTACACAATGCTGGCTCTCATAGACTTATTTTAGTTCTAACTGGTAACATGCTTGTCTGTATATCCATTGCTCACCCATTTTACGCCACGGGACAACGGTCCGATTGTCATGATGATAATGCCTGATTTAAATTGTGAGAACACAAAACACAAGCAAAATGTCTAGCAGCATGCTAGTCAACGAATTATTGTTTCTTTATTTAATGCCGATCAACACTAACGTTTATATAAAATGGGTGAAAATTTCTCTGGTTTTCATGTGCTACTAATGATCAGAAGATTGATCATTTTTTCATTGTCATTGTGTCGCCCCCTATTATAATTTACCAGCCGTAAAGTTTTATGTGCTCGTGAGCCTCACCATACGTTGTAACGAAACGATAATGAATCGATAGAACTTGATCATTAATATCTGTGAAAGATTGCCTGTGTTTAGGGATTGAGAAAAACAAAAACAAAAGAATCACATGTGCTCTCGATGAGCTTGTTAACATTGATGAGCTCTTTAGGCATTGTTAGAAGATTTTTATTCTTCAATTAGATGCTCGAGAGGAGTTAACAATATTTCTCTCTCTCTCTCTCTCCCTCTCTAGAATTAGATTATAATACTAAATTTTATAACTGAAACTTATTTCAACATAGGTTATCTGATAACCGTTATCACCTGTATAATCAATCAAAGACGAATAACAATCAGACAGAATCATAATTCAAGAATTGATTGAGCCATCGGAACTAACGAAAAACACTTGCCGCATCGTTCAACCACTGTCTAGTCGGCGCACAAATGACGGCCTTTGTGGCGGCTATTCGCGCCTGCTGCTGTCGACGTCGTCGACATTTATCAAAGTCGAGCGGCGCACAACCGCACCAAGATCAAGACAATCACTCAGACGAAACAAATAACAATGGAAAATACAATGGCAGGTGGAAGAAGCGCGACCGAGCAAACTCAAGTGATGTTAGTGATCGTGAATCGTTGGCCAGTGCACTGTGTGCGGCGCTGTGTGCCGGACCCGATTATGGGCGTCTCGATTTGAGCCATCAAAAATTGAGCCAAGTTCCAATGTTGGCGACAGAATTGGAGCGCACATTGGAAGAACTTAATCTCGACTCAAATCAATTAGCGCAATTGCCGCGACATGTGACCCATTGCAATCGCTTGAAGCGGCTCTATGTGTCCGACAATGATTTACAATGTGTGCCACAGCACATAGGTCAGCTGTGCCATTTAGAAAGCCTGAACGTGTCCAAAAATTGCATAGTACAAGTGGCTGACGAATTGCGTCAATGTAAGCGTTTACACACGCTTGACATGTCAGTTAATCCTCTGTGTCGCTTGAGCGACGCTATGACACAATTGAGCACATTGCAAGAATTATTTCTCAACGATACATTCCTTGAATATATTCCGGCCAATTTTGGACGTCTCACCGCGTTGCGTGTGTTGGAATTGCGCGAAAATGGTCTCAAAACACTGCCAAAAACATTATCGCGTTTAGTGAATTTACGTCGACTTGATCTGGGTCAAAATTCTTTGTTAACCGTTCCGGAAGTCATTGGACAATTGACACATCTACAAGAACTTTGGTTGGACACAAACAAAATTAGCTCTATCCCAGCATTTGTAGGCAATTTGAACGAGCTCACTTACTTTGATGCCAGCAATAATGCCCTCGTTGATATTGCTAGTGATTTTTGTCGTTGTCAATCGCTCACAGACTTGGCCTTGTCGTCCAATCAATTGTATGCGCTACCCGATATGATTGGCCATCTAACACACTTGACAATCGTGCGCTGTGATTGTAATCAATTATATGAACTGCCTGAATCTTTGTGCCAACTAACAGAACTCGAAGAGCTCATTGTTAGCGGCAACAAGTTAGTGGCGTTGCCAGCATCGTTGGGCTCATGTGCCTCTCTGAGATGCTTGCTGGCCGACAATAATTGCTTAGGCCATTTGCCAGTGTCGTTGGGTTCCTGCACCGCAATGCGCATCCTTAATGTGGCTAACAACAATCTAGTAACTTTGCCTGATGAAATTGGGGCGCTACAGGAATTGCGTGTCCTTAATGTGTCGAACAATTATTTGCGCCATTTACCATACAGCGTAAGCCGTTTAGAAAATCTACAAGCATTGTGGTTATCGGACCAACAAGCGCGTCCCTTGTTGGCATTACAACCCCAACGCGATGCAGCCACTCAACGTACAGTGCTCCATTGTTCCTTGTTGCCACAAGCTGGCAATTCTATGTTTGTGCCAGATCGGCGCGCATTGTTGTTGGTCAACAACGACGACGACAACGAAGAACCTGAACTCAACGACACAGCGCACTTGCTTCAAGCCACCAATACACTAACGCCAAATCATACCGTCCATTCTTCTGCTTACACGAGTACGCAATACGATAAGAGACTAGTGACAAGCGGTGACGATCCTAACGATGATTATCACGATGCTGGCGATCCGTCATTGGCCACCACAACCACCACCGCCACCACAAGCAGCACAGTGTACGGTCGGTATCCGCACGAAACACAGATGCAAAGGCGCCGGCAACGCCACGAGCCACAATTGAGCATCAAATTCAACATGGACCATAATGACGACGCTTTATCTGATGACAACTCTGATGCATTTGATAGTGATAAACGTGACAAAACACAAGACACCAGCAGCAAAACGTGGAACGCTTGCTTCCAAAGTACGTCTTCCAAGTGCGCACTAGTACGCCTGCCAACGCCGTTTCCGGCCGCGAGCAAGTCAGCGACGTCAAGCAACGCTACCAGCCCAACAACGAAGTCAGCCATAGCGTAATATAATGGTATTAATATTATCAATGTCATCTTCATAGAGTAAGCTCTATGTTCATTATTGTATCCATTTCTCAATGAGAGAAACGAAAATCTGTTACATGATACGTTAGAAATAAATATATAAAATTTGTTGTTGAATGCTATTGTTTTTATCGTGCTAAACTTCTTCTCTCGACATATACTTTGCCGTTCCTTGTTTCATTTCAACTTTTAGATCAGAATAGAGACAAAGAGAGATCTTCATTGCCATTCACTTTGAAATCGAATCGAAGCTTACTGCATCAAATTAGAGGACGGAAGTTGGCACCCACCTCATTACACAGTCTGAGGCTGAGTGAAATTGTGCTTACGACTTTTTACACAGAATAAACTATGAGACGCATGCTCGGGATACAACTTCAGCATCAAGACTAACCAGGGGAACAGGATTAGAACTTTGTTTCTGTTGGAAAAGCCAGACAACGGTAGCACATCGATTTGAAATGTCTATGTGCCAGTGTACGGTTGGTTTCTTTTGTTTGGTCGTGATAGACCTCGTTGTTGTTGCTGATGTTGTATTTGTTGTTGTCGTTGTTATAGCGCTTTAGGCTCACACTTGTCATGTCAACATCTCTTTCCATTGAATACACACGCTCTCTCCCCTGTTGGCTAGTATGCTATGTAGTCTTAACTCTTATTTCATTGTGCCAGCGAGTTGATCCGCAATCATTATGATTGAGCGCGCTTGCCTTGCTATGCTACTGCTATTGCTGAAATATGTCCATTCTTGCAGTGCTTGTGTTTGTGACAAATTCGGACTTTCTCTCGAGCATTTGTTGCCAAGGCCGTTCGTCCAACGGGCAACTGAAGCAAGATTAACGTGTCAGTAGTGATAGAAATTTCTATTTTGTCCTTACTCTCTGTAACCTGTTTCTTGTGTTGCGGCAGTGTCGTGGAATCTCGTAACCCTAGACATTGACTTGCTCTTGACTATCGTGAAGAATTGCTGTGTGTTCGCATGTGGTCATTCTGGGTTAAAACGACACACACTGAGTTTGGAAATAAAGGTGTCCAGTCGTGAGGTGTAAATGAGTAATAGTGTAGGGTCGCACTCACGTGTCCCGTCTAATTTAGTTTAGTTTCAGTCTGATTCTCGTCATTCTTCTCGCTTAGTCTAGCGGTGTAATTCAGTTGGATAGTCCAGCAGTTGGTCGTGAAGGCGACTTCTATCAACTAGGGAGCTTAATTTGAGTCGCATTTTTGTGTCGCAAGCAATCGAGCGAGCGAGTGAGCAAGCACACTATAAAGCTAACCGAAGGACGAAGTTATCCAAAAGATGTGCGTGACGTAGGAGGGTCATATCATTCGAACTGCGTTGTCGATTTTACTGTCTCTCTCGTTTGTCTGGAGACAAGATAGAAATATAGTTTCTCATGTGTGCGAACTTTATGAGATAAAGATTAGAAGAAAGCAGCAGCCATTGATCTGGGGCATAAAGTATGAGGCAACTCATTACCACACCAAGAGAGCATCGACAGACACTACGTACTGCAGCTCATTAAAGCCATATCAACGAGAAAAAAAAAGAAAATGGGGAGAGGGAGAATTTGAGAGAAATCGCCCACAATACGAGCCAATAACTGATGAGCAGCTGGCTTAACTTGCTGCTACGAGGCCACGAAATAAGGAGGCCCAAAGTTTATGGATTTCAAGCAAGCAGGCGGCAGGCAGGTGTATGAACCAAATATGAGCCTGTATAGTGGCAGTTATGTAGAAAACTATACCACATGACCAACAACCGACCAACCGATTATAGAACGAATCCACGATAAGCCTCTCAGATATGAAACAGTTCCATTGTTTTAGATGTTGTTTTTCTTTTTGACTCAATTGAACACTCGTTTAGCCTGGTCTAGCTGTTCGGTAGGAGACAGAGTCAGATATTTGCAGGCTATTCTACGATCTTCTTTATGTCTTTTGAGTTCACTTCATCAAGGTTTAAACTCAGTATTCATACCTTGCAGTGGTCGGTTGCATTCGCGATTCAATCATACCAAGAACACTAGGCTAGCAAGTGAAATATAGAAATCTATCTATTTTTAGCTGCTGCTCAACGCACACAGATTTGAACATGATTTTTCTTTCTGGAAACTTTTATCGAATTTCAGGGAACTTTCAGTCACACATAACTGGTTAACATCCACGAATACATAGTACAAAACATAAGCTAATAAATTGCTGATAAATACGCTAATTTATAATTGGAGAAACTAATCAAAGATATAGTGAAAAAAGATGAATTCCGCTATATCCATAACATGCATCGCAGTGATGCTGTGTGTAGCATTTGTGAGCGCTGGATCTAGGACATTTCTCGATGATGAAACGAAACAAGCCATCGATGACGAATTGTCACAATTGGACCAACAAATGAAGGCACTCAACGAACGCTTTGAGTTGCGTCAGAACTGAATCAAATGTTACTGAAGCATTGAAGCTTGGCGCCAACCAAGATAAGCAGGCTACAGCTGCATTGTCTGTCGTTATCGAGAGCATGAAATTCGAAATGACATACTATGTGGTTGGACGTCATGTGTTGGGAACACTGTTGAATTTATTCAAGTTGGATAGTTTCTCGCAAAGTTTGCCCGTAAACCTTCAAGAGGCCAAAAAGATGCTCCATTATTACTTATGTAAGTATTGATTGATTGAGTTCTGAATTTTGCTGTTATGCGTCTAGATATGATTTTTAATAACCATATAAACCATTCATTGACATGTCAGATGAGCAAGAATATGTCAAGGCCTCCGTGGTTGTCGAGCTCATATCAACACTGACCCTATTCCGTAGCGTGCAAGATGCTGATAGATACGGTGAGACGCATTGTCAGCGCATATATTCGTTGGCGCAGCAACATTTGATGAGCGCCAATAACAAGTCTCCAATATTGGAATTCTTATTGAAAAGAGTAATCGATTTTGAATTCAATTATCGAGCTCTCATTAAGGAGGTCGACTCAATGTTGCGTGAAATCACGGACGAACAGAGCGATGTCGATCTTGATGGAGGAGAGGGCAAAGAACTACCAACCTGGTCAGAATTAGAGGCTAAACTCAACAAATTGATCACCAAAGCCATGGATGCACCTGAAAGCGATCAGGGCGAGCAGCTTCCGGTGATGAGCCGACAAACATTGGATGTATTGACCGCCCAATGGGTACCTCATGAACTGATTGATCGTGTTTCCACATTGAACAGCGAAGTTCTGCAATCTAAACTGGTATCATTCGGGGAGACAAAGAGCACCCGAGAGGATATCGAACAGTTGCGCTTGGAATGCATGCGAAAGGCCTTTGAGTGGGACGTCAATATTCCCGCGGAACACTTGTACTAAGCATGCCCATTGATAGATAGCAATTAAGAGATCGTCACTTCCTAGCTGACTATCTCTATTCGTAATCAACAATGCTTGCTTAGGTCTCTGAATTTGGCGATGATTAAAATGTTCTAATTATATTTGGGTTGTTGAAGAATAGTTTTTTCTCAAACTCCTAGATGGCGCTCTGGTCGGTGCACGCGTTGCGCTTCGCCTCACTCAAGTGCGTGGCCGTTGCGAGCGAAGAGGAAACCGTGTTGCTCATCGTTTTTACAACGTGATTTTTTTTCATTAGCAATATTATTATTATTATTATTATTCTTAATTGATCTCAATCATTGACTGCCATGGGAGAGATTGATTTGGCCGACATTTACAATCAACTGCTGAAATCCGCTGCCAAGCGTCAATATGTTTTCAACCTCATGCTCGTGGGCGAGAGAGGATGCGGCAAAACGACATTGGCCAACACGCTATTCCGACTAGATCATCGTGGCGAAGACGATGATTGCATTGAAAGTAAATCAAATTTGAGCGAAACTACGATGTTCCTCGAGGAGAACGGTGTCAAACTTCGTTTGAGGATCGTTGAGACACGCAAGTTCTGTGTACATAGGAGTGGTTGCTGGAAGCCACTGATTGAATATATTGATTCCAAGTATCATGAATACGTCATGGACGAATTGCGTGGTTCGATTACGGATATCGAAGAGAATCGCGTTCACTGTTGTCTGTATTTTATATCACCAATTCGCGGTTTAGAACAACCCGACATTGACTGTCTCAAGATGCTTCATAACAAAGTCAACATCATTCCGGTCATTGGCAGGGCGGATGCACTGACACCTGAGGATCGCCATCGATTCAAACAAATAATTTCTCGCCAACTCGAGCAAAATCAAATTAGGATATACAAGTTTCCGGAGGAAAAAGAAGTTGATATGGACGATTCAGGTCAGCCAACTGCTATCAAACGTATGAAAGATTGCGCACCGTTCGCTGTTATCGGTAGCAATATCGAGGAGAAACGCGATGGTGAATACCGACGTGTACTAAAAAACGATTGGGCCACTTTCGACGTGTTCGACCAGCGATATGATGTACTAGCCCTCAGCAAGCTGATGATACGCTTTTATCTGATAGACTTAATCGAAACCACTCATAGCTTACATTACAGCAACTATATCGATGAGAATCTCGAAAAGACACCTGATCAGTTGTTGGTGGAATCGTTCGTTTAATTAAACACAAAGAATCAGATTCTATTATTCTATTATAATTCTGCATTTTGCTCGAGCTGTGACTTCTGAAGTTCTTGTACTTTCGATAAGAACTCGCTCTTCTCGATGCATCCTTCGCACTTGACATCGTATTCTCTTAATATGCGCTTAAGATCACCCACTTTGAGAGTCTTGACGTTTAAAGTTTTCAAGTCGGTTTTTTTCTTATACCGTAACTCACATATTTGTGTGTCACGTTTTTGCAGATGGTCACAGATTTTATCAACTGGCATGCCCATCACAATACGGCTGGCCATATCATTGTAGGTGCGCGTTGCCGATACGTCTTGTCCTCCCATGAAGTAGCAGAATCTCTGCTCGGATCCCTCTGCAGTCTTGCAGAAATCTAGAAAATTTTGAATAATACCGTCTTGGGTTGGTTTCTCGCCTTCAGGCACAGATTTGATCAATTTGTTGACAATAGAAAAGCAAACAGGGCAATCGTTTTCATCCAAACCATTGCAAAAATTGATTGCTAATAAAACAGCTAACACGATAAGTGTTGGCCTCAAGCCAGATGTTACCCAAAGCGATGTGATACTCATGGTGTAATAATAAATACTTTTCTAACTAATTTTAATAAGGTTGATATATTTTTTCACTTCTTGTTTCACAGTTAAGAAAGCTGTTGGAGAAAAGTTAAACGTTAATGCTAAGCTTGCGATCGGGTCTGACAGGCAACAATGACGCGAGTTTCCGTCACAAACTTCGCTACGCTGAGTCAGCTGATGGCCAGCTCGACACGAGTGACACTCATTATCCAGAAACGCGCGCAATTTAAGCATCAGTTTTTGAGTCAGTTTTAATGTTGAAATTCCAATACTTTGTCAAATGTTTATTCATATCTCTGGCACAACACCCTATACTATGTACATGTATATGTATATTCTAATCCCAATCGATCTTAAATCTTGTGACTCTGGGATTTGTAGCTAAAATATTTCGTTGTAATTTGTCGAATTGTGGCTTGGGTGGTAATGTTTCTCTCAACTCCGGCTCAGTATATTCGTTGTTGACGTAATAGCCTACTCGAAGGAATTCCTTGCCTTTATATGAGCATGATAATAAAACGACTGTCACACCGACAGCATCTTCGACAGGGATTTGATTTGGATCAGGAGCGTTTGCTTTGAATAGGAACATGTGACGACCTTCAGGGATGGGCCCAACATAAACAGTGTCCAGTGTTTGATCATAGTCTTCGCTTTCGGCACTGCCCACATAGATGATCTTCCATTCGAGGTCCTCCTTGAGATCTTCAATACATTCAAACGTGATTTCGAATTGAAATGGATTTAAAAAAGGTGATGGATTGTCCAACACAAGAACGTTAACAACATGCACTTTTGCCATGTTCAGATTTTTGTTTTTCTTGAGGCTAATATTAATTTTAGCGTTGTTGCCAAACAATGGCTCGAAAGAAAGATGAGCAACACGACTGATTGTCTTTGGCCATCGGCATTTGTATCTGCGTGCGCTACCTCAGTGCACTGTGCACAGATTCCCCAATGCATTTCTATCCGGTCGGCCAAGCGCGCATTTCGAATTCCATTGGGAGTCCCATGGTAATACTAGTGATGGGAGCTGAGCAGGACGATGGTAAAACGCAGCTGCGTTTTGAAAAGCGCCCGCCCACCTATTCGGCCTCCGCCCTCTCACGCCTACCAGAGCTATCAGGTGGCCTTGCAAAACAACGTATCGACAGTGTTGAAAAGTGAGATGAAAATCTTTAGATGAAGTGGATGGAAGTGTGGTCTGTATCGTAGCTCTACGAATTGGATAGTATCGAATGAATTTTTATTTTGTTTACACTCCGCGTCACAACTAATGCAAGAGTGTGCTGAGCACAAACTATGAACGTT
>JAIFTH010000568.1:0-22592 GCA_019968535.1 Fragariocoptes setiger | reverse complement strand
CTCTCTCTCTCTCTCTCTCTCTCTTTATCTGACCAATTGATCGACATTGAAATTTCCACAATACTCTTCTCTATTGTTTGCCCGTCCGTCCGTTCGTCGGTTTGTGCATAAACATTGAGATCATTAACGAGAGCACGAACGGGCACGATTATTTATTAAGCTGTGTGTCGCACCTTTCAGTTGTTGCTGTTGCTGTTGTTGTTACGGCTTTAGTTGCAACAAGTAGTTGGTTAGCTGTGGTGCCTGACTTGACTGTTGAAATGAGAAGTGAGAAGTGAGTTGAGTTTTTCTATTCCCTCATGTTTTTATTTATTTTCTCTTACAGATCAAGACTCAATTTATTTGCATGGCTGCTAGAAAATTCGTTCGTCGCACACTCGATGATGTTGTTTCGATGATGAGGCTTTGTTGTTCTCGCTGAAGTTTGATCATCAGTTTAACAACAAAATTGAGTTGCTGCGCTTGTTAAGATGATAGCAACAACAACAATAAATTGTTAGCGAATAGCTCAGCTATTCGGCTATTCAGCCGAAAAAAGCTCGCCTGTTCAGTTGATAGAAAGAGATTAATGAGAGATGTTTCAATCAATTAATTTGTTTATAAGACAGTGTTAGTGATAATTATATTCGATGGTACATGCAAATTTACATGCATCATCGAACCCAATAGATGAGCATAAAACAAAAAGCTTATGTTTGCTTGTTTGCTTGCTTGAGTTAGCGGGCGCCCAAGCGTCGTCCAGCGCGATAAGAGCGCAATGAGAGCGAGGGATACACACAGAAAGGACGACAGGTGGATCCAATTTGATGCCACAAGTTATACGCAACCTGTAACTCATCGTCACTCATAATAAACATAGCGTCGCCACAACAAACACACATATTATCGTCCGTGTCGTCGATAAAAGCAAGAGCAATTAAAACACAAGACAAGTAAATTAAGACAAGGCATTACAAGTTGTTTGTAAGGCCTGATTCTTCTCTCTGAGCGAGTACAAGCCGATAAGCAGGCACAAGCCAAGATGCATACACAGTGTCTATTAGACACAATGGTCACAATGGTCACTATAGTCATCTGTTGTGTTGTTCAAATGCTTTTCCAACAAGCACACACTTACAACAGATTGCAATTGCATAGACAACGTGCATTTCGAATGCAACGATGGCAATGCATTCGAAATGAACTCGTACAGAGCTGAGCATTAAACAAAATGATTGCTTGCGTTCGTTCGTTCGTTCGTTCGTTCTTGTCGTCGTCGTTCGACAAATGGAATTTCTAAACAAATCAATGAATAAATAATAATAATAATAACGCGAAATGATCGCTTGGTTTAACAGCCTGAGAGTTAAGTGCAAACAAACATGCGCATAAACATTGCGTTGTGTGAAAATGGTGAAAGTTTGCCAACAGGTGAACAACAGGTAACAACACCTGTCGGCGAAGAGAAACAAAAGCAAAGTTGCAACGTAAACATGCTGTGTTCGTTTAAAACGGACATACGTGGTTTTTGTCACAACGAATGAAGCGAGAATGAAAACGAAAATGAAAATGAAAATTTAAAGTCGGTGCTGGTTGTCGGCCGCCTCTCGCCAGTTGCTTGTTTGCATGTATCGATTTGTTTGTTTGTTTGTTCAGTTTGTGCATCACTTAAGTGACTTATCGATGATTGAGCGAGTGAATGCAAACAATGACAACGACAACAAGTGGTTAGCGAGCAAATGTGATGCATGAATTGGCATGTCAGCGTCAATTGTGCAAGCACCAAGTGAATTTCACAGACGAGTACGAGACGAGACGAGACGAACATAGACGTAAAACGAAACAAAGAGAGACGAAATGAAACGAAACGAAACAAAACGAAACAAAACAAACGATACGACGACAAATGTTTGCCGTTGTTCTTCTTGCACGACACGAATCGATCATCTCAATCAAGTGAGTCGAATATTGTACATGTGGACACCAATAACAATCCTAACATAATCTAATGTTAGAGTGCTAGTATCTGTGGGTTCTAGCTAGCCAGCCAGCCAGCAGCAATCGGCTAAAGAGTTTATGGTCGGCCCATTTGATTTGGTGCGACAAGTGAGTGACTTGTGCAAGTCGAAAGTCAAATTGCGAGTTGAACTTGCAAATAATTATTGTCAGCAACCAATTTGTTGAAGATGATGTGCTTGTGAATCGAACATCATGCGAACTTGTTCCTACTTGCTTATGTAATTTCTGCACTGTGTTTATCATCAGCAATCAGGCCAATCGAGCTTAATTGTCGTTGATGACGTCGTTGTGGCACACACACACACACACACACATAATTGCAGCCACAACAATTGAATCAATCACACACACACATTGATTTGTCACCAATACTAGTAACTTGGCTCATTGATGTTCATGGGAATATCTCACTCATGCACCAATTGAATCAATGAGTCAGACTCTCTTTCTGTCAAGCAATTATATTAGATTAAACTATGTCTGGCTGTCTGGCTCAAATTGATTACAACTTGTGTGCATTTGATGCAGTTAATCAATCAACAAGCAGGCGATCGTCCAGACAGACAGACAAGCGATCGATTTTCCGAAAAGATGATGCCGACGACATGGAACGATAATATACACATAGATTGATGGACTGGTAGCCAAGCACTTGTTGGAAATATCGATCGAAATGAAGCCGAAGCTTCAACCAACACCGAGACTGACAAACGTTCAATCGAAACGGATTAACTGCTCTCCAAAAATCACTGATTGATTTATTTCTTCTATTTTGAATATCATAGACAGACAGACATGGCCTATGAATGAGCTCAATCTATTTAGTGATTTCAATCAACTTAGTGCATCGTCACATGCAATACAGAATCATCGCGCAATGTAAATTGAATGGCACACAACTCGCTATAGAGCACACTTGCATTCCTCACACTCGACTTGTGGTCAACAAATGTTGGCAATGTTGGCTGCTCATTGCATGACAACAACAAGTGCAACATCGTACAGTGTGATGGCACACACTCAATTTAAAATTATCTCATCCTTTGGTCGCTCAAAGTTTATTGTTGTTGTTGGCTTGGTGTTTAGAGTGATTTGAATTTGAGTTTGTATCTCATGTTACTTCATGAAAACTTGCGCTCTCGTCACTACATGTGCGCCAGTCCATCCGTTCGTTCGTCCGTTCGTCCGTTTGTCCCTGAGTGCGTGCGTGCGTGCGTGTGTGTGTGTGTGTGTGTGTGTGTGTGTGTGTGTGCGTGCGTGCGTGCAAGTCAGTAAGCAAAGTATTAAATGGTTGCAATATTAGTATGCAATCATGCAAAAGTTGACGCGACTCATGAAACATACAAAACTTCATCATCATTTGAGGGATTGAGGGATTGAACGAGCACAATCTTGTTCATTATGCTCTATCGAGAGTTCATTCTATCTCGAAAGAGCATATTATTATATTAAGCATATTTTATTATGATAGCCATTGAGATTTGATATCATATCGTTTCGTCTCGTACGTTGATATGGTCGTCGTTGCCAACACGACGCGTCGTCAACACAACAAAGCGTGGCCCATAAAAAGGGACGCCATGCCATGCCACGCAATGCAATGCAATCACAGGCAGCCAGGCAAGCGGACAAGGCAGCCGACAAGTGCAGCATTGGTAGTCAAGCATTGGGAATTTGCTAGTGAGAATTTGATTTACACAAAGCTCTTCTGTGTTGGCACACTAACTAGACAACAAACTATTTGCTCGATTATTTGTTAGCATCTCAAATAAGCAAGCAAGCAAGCTAACTAGTGACGCCATGCTTGCCTAGTGTCATGCTTGGCAATCTTTTCTTATGCTGCAGCAAAGATTCAAGTTGAAGTTTGAAGCACACAACTTCAAGAGAAGTGAATGAGAAAGAGAGTGTTAGAATGATGATGTAATCTCTCAATACCATTATCATCATCATCATCATCTAAAGCAGCTCGATTGCAACGGAATGGTGAGCAGACGCGAATGACGCAACGACGTGAATGAGTTTGAATATTCGCCTGTTTCATTCTCAATCAAGCAGTGAAATAGCGCACACAAGTGGCTATTCCGAGAATTCACTAGTTCGCTAGTTGAAACTTGATTTCCTCATCTTCTTGAGTTACTATTTTCATTTTGCATGTTATTATAAAGTTAATGCTAACACTATGCGTTGTTGTTGCTGCCGTTGATATGAGCGCTGTGGTTTTGTAAGATTGCACGCCAAGCTGGCTGTAAAGCACCTGACCTCACGCACTACACCTGATACTTACACTCATGCTTATAGTCACACTTGTGGTAATTGTATTGACGCCACCAGTGCCTTTGCCTCTCTCCCGTTTAGTTTCGTTTCGTTTCGTTTCGTCTAACAATAGCTAATAGCTGATAGCTGATAGCTAATAACGAAATAGAGTACAACTAGATTAAGAAAATAGTGTGACAATATTTTCGAACGTCCGACACACAACGCTCGCGACAGTTGATTCGAGTCAAGTCGATTTTATTCAATTCGATTAGTCAAGCGAGAGATTCGAATTAGATAGATGAGAGTGGTGAGCGAGCAAGGTGTGAACTGAATTCAATCATCGCTATCAGCAGCAAGCTATCGAGCCATTAAGATTGTAGGCCAGCTAACAGGCAAACAGCAATTGTTAGCCAGCCGACAATACAACGTTAGAATGATTGATTCTTTCATTTCTTTTGTCAATTAAATCTAAATAGGAAAATAAGAATAAAGATGATAGAAAAATAGAATCAAAGATGATGCAAAGTGTCCAGCAAGCACTTTGTTCTTTACTATAGCTGAGATGGTGGAGTTCTAGTGCTATAGTTTGCTTGAGTTGAGTCAACTCGAAGCTCGTTTGATTTGAATATTCTTCTCATACACAATGGCTACGTTACCGATGGCTATCGATAGCAATGACTAAGCCGTGTGTCTATGGCTATGTGTACGTATGTAAGAATAGCCATAGAGATACCAACAGCAAATCAACAACAAGGATAAGAATAAGAGTAAGAGTAAGAATAAGCGTGTGAGGAACGAAATCAAGTGCAAGTGGAAGCTCAAATGATTAACGACGATGCAGCGGCACTCGAGCTCGAGCGAACGGCGTCAATGCTCGAATGATGGATCACTATTTTTGGCTGTCGTTGTTGTTCTCACTTGTTGCTTGCACTTTGAATTGGTAGCCGCTGCATTGGTTGCACACGCACACTCACTAATACAACAGCTTTCTGGTACATTAGGTGCTCTGACATTTGTGCTTGCATTGAGAGTTGAAGCTTAGACCTGCTTAGAACTGCTGCTTAGCTATTCGTTGCCTGCTATTCGTTGCTGCCATAGACAGCCAACAACAGCCGAGAAAGCAAGGAGCAAGGAAAGCTGGGCGATAGATGGCGTCGCCCAAATGCAGTTTTCCATTGCAACTCTCAGCATACGCTCCGTCGGCATTTAAATAATACACGCGCTAATACACGAGAGCTATCAAGCAGTGGCCAATCAGAAGCAGAAGCACTGACTTGAAGCTCAGTCAGGTGTTAATTATTTGATTCAATTTCGTCCTTGATTGTCCACAATATCACTGAGCAATTTACTATAGCGCACTTGGATTGCCATTATACACAATCGCCAAGGCGACGCTCAGTTCGCCAAATTCGAGTCAAATTCTCGCCTCGAGCAGTCGTCTAGATTTTGAAACGGCGCGAGCACTCACTTGGCCTACAAGATGTTCCATAACAACTTGTGTGCGTGCGTAACAACATGTGTGTGTTGATTCTGATGTTGCAATTGGACGCGTGCATGTAAATTGGCGTGCAAGCCAATTATAGTTGCGAGTGCAATAGATTGAATCGAATCAAATCAAAGTGATTTTGATAGAAAGCAAAGAGCAGATTTTGATCATGATTCATGAGCAAAATCTTGCCAACTCTGTTCTGCCGTTCGACTGTCTGTTGTTGTTGCCGCATCATCGACTCTTTTCGATCGAAAAACAGAGCAGAATATTTGAGTTCATTTCGTTTGCTCAACCATTTAGCACAACTTAGCATAGACATTTTTCTTCAATCTGCAAAATAACAGACTGGCAAGATAGCGAGCTGGCCAGCACCAAAGCACAAAAGATGTTGCTGCCAGAGATGCGAGCACGAGATAGAAACAAACTGTGTTTATACTTATGTGTTTGTGCGAAGACTTTTTGCATGCAAAAATCGTGATCATCGAATGCAAACTCGCTGTTTAGCAATCAGCTGTAAACGTGGAAGAACTGAAGCTGGAGAACTTGAAGCCTTGTCCAAATGATAAAAAACGAACGATTGAGCGAACGAAAGAACGAAATTCAGCAAATTAATTAATCACTTGGGTGATCGGCTCGATTATGCGGTGCGTGCGAGTGTGCCATCTGACAGTCAGCTAGTCAGACAGGCAGTCAGCTAGCCGTCGATTGCATCATCTCATTTGCATTTCAAACATTTCAAATATTGCTAAACAGTGCTAAACATTGCCCAACACTGCCAACTTTGCATTGCTAAAAACATTTTTAGCATCTTCTTTTTTCTCTTCTTCTTCTTCTTCTCCTTCTGTTTGTTTGCATGCTCAGCCGAGACACTCAGTTCAGGCTGCATTGCTCAAGTTAGCAATCGAACGTGATTCACATTGATTCACTTGTCTGCTCAGCATTGTTGCACTTGTTAGCTCGTAAGCACTCACACAAACAGCAAGTTCATTCAAATTCACCACAGCAAATTGTTATTTTAATTTAACTCATTGTGATGCAAACATTTGTTCGTTTGTCGTTGTTGTTGTAGCATTGATCGGAAAATGCAAATTTTTCAACCAACGCACACATAACACACAACCAATCGAAACGAACCGACAACAAACAAACAAACTAATCAAGAGCTAACTATAGGTCGCCGCACAATAACATTCAATCTATACGCACGATAATAATAAAAATAATAATTCAAAATGTTGAGATTATCGAATTGAGTTTGATTCTATTCTAATGATTGAATATTTAACAAACGTTTAATGATCTGTGGCTGAGCTGTGCACACATTGAAATGTAAATTTGCTTACTTACTGTGTGTGTGTGTGTGTGTGTGTGTGTGATCCACAGTGTAGACATTTATGAATAAATGTGTATGAATGTTTCTTGTTCATCAATGTTCCATGTCCAATGGTGAGCCAGCCAATGGTTAACTGGCGTTGCACCTGACATTGGTCTAAACACACACACACACACAAATTGTGGCCACTATCCACTATTCAGTGGTGACTTTTAGAATTAAACGACTAGATTGGTGTCTCTCTTCTATTTCTCAATCGAGAAATAGCAGCAGCAGCAACTAAATATTCGGCAACGAACTGATCAACAGACTGACAGACGAACGGATGGACGAACCAACGTACGAGATAGCAACTGAGATTACATGATTTAAATTTACATGCTGCAAACAGAATGCAAATGACTAAATTTTAAATTGCAATTGGAAAAGTATTAACAAGCGCATACTCGCTAACGAGCGAGAGGCCGAGACAACATTCGACAACATTTAAATTTGAGAAGTTGTTGCTTGCCACAGTTGTTGCAATCATCGATCGTTAGATTCGATTTAGGTGTTCGTTCGGACTCTCCGATTGGATTCGGTTTGGTTTGATTCGATAAAGTGCGCCAAAGTGCGCGATCAGTCTCACCAAAGACAAACCAATGCTCTCGATCTCGGCTAATCGAACACATGTTTGATTCGGCAGCCACAAATTTGAATTCAATCACAACCAATCTACGTTGACTTGTAACACGTTGAATTTGAATATTCACACAACTTCAGTCACTCAGTCAAGTGTTGTTCGCAAAATTAGCAGATTGAGCTCATGCAAGGGTCATTTGAAATCGAAATAATTGATCTGATTTGATTTCATTTCATTCGATTCAATTCGATTCGATCCGTTTGGATTGGATTGAATGCCGACGACATTGATCGCAGTGATCACATCGATCGCAAAGGTCGAACTGCTTGACCTTGTCGCGCTCGCGTACGTTACACTTGCACCTTGGAACGATACAAGTTGCATCAGTTGATCTCTCATTCTAGATTGATTGAATCTCGTTAATTGTGTTCAAATCAATCAACTATACCGCCCGACCGGAGCACGCAACCTGCGCGCAGCTACCGCTCCGCCTTCTGGACGCTATAGATTGGCGCCTGTTACGCCATCTATTGAGCAAATAGTTAACACTCGAAACAAAAGCTAACAAAGCCCATAGTAATCATGTTATTTTCTTAAAGTTTTAATAAAAAGAATTGCTAAAGAGAACGACACAAGCCGCTTGCTCAATGACAAGAATGCTTCGGTCAAGAATAATAATAAAAGAAGAAGTTGGCGGCTTTTTTTATTGCTTGTAGGCGCCCACAAACAGACTCAACAAAATGAGCTGACGCAAAGCACTGACACAAAAGCTGAATGTCGAAATGGAATGAGAATGAAGATGAGAAAGAGAAAGAGAGGAGGATAAACTGTACTCAACTAAACGAACGGAGACTAGAATAAAAGCGACCCAATGTGAAGTAATGAGCTGATCATGAAAAGGAGAGAATCGATTGGCGGATCGATCGATGGCGATTGGACGCGATCATCGAGTGGTCCAGTGGGTGCAGTTGGCAACCGACGCTCGTCCATTCTTGTAAAATAAAATGAGGCCACCTGAGAGTTTGGCGCTGCCCCAACGTGAATTCTGTGTTCACAGTGCAAGCGACAGTGCGGGCGCCTCCATCATTTCTTCTCTGTCTGTCTCTCACACACATATAGCGTGTGTCCATAATTTCGACCTCAAACAATTGAAACTTGTGCTCAAACTCAAACATTCGAGCAAACTATTGAGCGAAATTTCAAGCGTCTTTAGCGTAGCGAACGTGTTTGGCGGGCGTCTCAATTTCAATTTCAAAGCCGCCAAGTGCGTCACTATTATCCTCAATGTACGTTGTTGCTAGTCGCTGGCTAAGAATAAGCTAGTCGTTAGCTTAGCTAGCCAACCGTTGTAGCGTTTGTTGTTGCTGTTGCCCTGCCGAGCGGGCAATAAGCCGCTGAATGACCCACACTCTAGCGCACAGTTTGAAATCAAGAGAGGAGAGGAATTTTTTGAGAGCGAGATAGAGACGAGATCGTCCGTCGTCTTGTTCCGACTTGAGAGAACTATTTTCTGTTTTAGAAAATTCGCTCCACAAATGCGACCAAATGCGCTTTCTCCTAGCACAATCGCTTCGGTCCCCAATATGTGCCCCAACGAAAAAAAACTGCTCTACTGCTGATACCATTGAGCTTACTTGAGTGAGATGATGTGTTGTGCTGCATTGACCCTCCCCCTCAGCATTGGTAGTCGCCTCAATCCTACAGAGTTGAATTGAGAGTTGAGTTGCGACTCCGCAGTTGAATGGAGGCTTTATAGGACACACGAAGTCAGTTGTTGTAAGCACGCTAAAATTTGTGTGCGTGTGTAAGCGCGACTTGAAAGCTAAACTAAACTAAAATGAAATGAAATAAAAAATACACGACACGCCACACCACAGGCCGAGGGACGGGCGAATCAACGGCATCATCATTGCGTAAAGTGGGCTCCCAAATTGCACACCGAGCCTCACATTGTGCCACCGAGTGAGTGAGGCCAAGCTGAGCGAGGCTAGCAGTAGCCAGCGTTAATGCCAGCATTGCGCGCCAATAAACATATGAATTTTATTTGAACTGATGGGTGATTTTGTTTCTTTTTATTTCTGCTGCCATTCGTTGCTGTTGTTGTTGTTGTCGTTGAACAGCTTTGCTGCAAAGTGCCAAGTGCAGCGAGTGTTCTGGGCACGCACACTGCTCGTTATCGGCATCAGCAGCAGCAGCAGCAGCAGCAAAGGCAACGACAATAGCCAGTCCAGCGATAGCCATGTTGCACAAATTGTTGAACAAATTTTGTGAACAAAAAACCCTCGAATTGTGAAGTTTCTCCCTTAAATTGTGACAGAGAAAGAGTAAGCTTTGTTAGTGCAGAATGTGCGTTAGTCACACGCTTTTCTGCTTGTCTATGTACGTGTGTGAGTCCGTGTGTGTATACGTTGTGTGCGACTGTCCGACTGACTGTCTATGTATGCGTGCCGCCGGAACTGGCCATTGTACCCTGTGGCTCAATGATTGGTCGAGCGGGCGCAAGAGAGGCACACAGCTCATTATAGGAAAGTTTTTTATATTTTAAAACAAAGCACAACTACGCGCCCACTAGATGCGCTAGATGTACTCTTGATGATCGGCCCTCTCTTGCCCTGCCCCGTCCTACTCTGCTCTGCTATGATATGATATGAAGCCCCATCCCCTGTGACACACGCACGCTGTCAGATGGTTAGACGAATGAGCAGTTCAGCGTGTGCAGCTGAACTGTGTGTTGTGTTTGGCTGACTGTGTGTTCATGGAACTGGCCGGCTGCAAGACTGGCGAGTTTGTGAGCGAGTCTTGTGGGCGAGACATGGCAACACAAGGCGTACATGATGAGTGCAAGGTGATGCGCAGTTTGTGTTGCTGGTGCTTTGTAAGTTGGACCGGCCAGGGGGAGCTCAATTTGTCGGCGTGCACGCGAATCACAAATCTCGCGCTCTCTCGAATTGGGCGATGAGTGTTGTTGTCGTTGTTCAGACGAAGAAGAATGAGAGAGCGGAAGAGAAGAAGATTGTGAGTCTCACTCATGAACGACTTCTTTCGAGCAGCCTCAAGTCAAGAGAACCGCCTATTCTCTTTTCGTCCGGTTACTTGCTTTGTCGTGTCGTCACTTGATTGTGAGCCTTCGTTCCGTTAGTCATAGAGTGAGTGTACGTAAGTATGCTCCACAGTTTGTGTGTGTGTGTGTGCTTGAGGTCCCAACGGGCAACGATAGCTTGCTCGCTCGGACCTCCTAATGTTTGTTCGCTCATCTGCTCAACTGCTACTTTTACTGCTTATGTTTCTAGCATTGCAATGCACTCGAGCGCAAATTTGAGTTTTTACTGTCCACTACAGATGAATCACACACAGAGATCAAGAGATCAGCGTCTAGTTCTCGCATCGATCTCTGAGCTTGAGCTCGAGTCTTAAAACTCAACTCGAATGCATTCATTCATTTGTTAACATTCGCTAGCATGTCGTGTGTAGTGTCTAAAGTTGAGCTTAAAAATATAACTTAAAGAGAGTCGGATATTTCAACAAAAAAGCGAATAACTATAAAATCAACGAAAACAGCTGATCGTCAGCATAAACTGATCTCAAGAATCAGTTGCTTGCTTGCTCTAGTGAGCGTCTAGTGGCGTTTATATTATAAAGCACATTACTGGTGTACTGGCCATATCATAGCTGGCGCTAGGTTTTTTATTCTTTTTGTATTCTGGCATGATGACACGAGACAGACTAGCGGTCCACGGTAGATAGGTTGATCGACTGTGGCGCGTGGCAAGCGAGATTTTTCACGCTCGACCTGTTCTTTCTCTTTCTCTTCCTCTTCTTCTTGTTGCTTTGCGTTTGCGTTCGAGTATGAGTTTGCTCTGAGTTTTGAGTATGAGCTGTTGTTGTTGTTGTGAGAACTTCCTCCTTGTCTCTAGTCAAAGAATGAAGGAAATTTTCACTCCTTTTTTCTGTTATGTAAGCTCACTTTGTCTGTTTGAAATGCTGTCTGCAAGAGTCGGTGTTGTTCGACAAGACAAATAATGACACATTTTCACGAGAAACGAAGTCATGTGGATCAATGAAGTTCATCAATGATGTTGCTTCTGGTCGTGGAATATCATTTTACTCACAGGGAGGCAGACACGACCTCTCAGTCCATCCCTCTGTCTATCTGTCTGTTGTTGTTGTTGATGATGACGAAATCACAAAATAATAATAATTTCGCTCGAATTGAATCCAATCGGATCGGATCGGATCGAATCAAATCGAATTGAATTGAATCGAATAATAGCTCGAGGATAGAGCGAGAAAAACACTTTACCTCGTCTTCGTCTTTGTTGTCAGTCTTTGCAGCCAGTTTACAGTATACACTTGTGTGCGTGTGTGCGTGCTTGATGGCAGCACTACTCTAATGGCAGCACGTGCACCATCCGTTACTCCGTGCACTCACGACGAGTGGACGTTCACTCTCATTAAGTAGTGTCGTCCTTTCATGGATCATCGCATCTTCATTTCTACTACTTTTTTTCATGTTGTTGCGTTGAAAAATTGAAAATGAAAAGTTTGCTGTTAAGAGAGTCAGTGTGTTTTCAGTCACAAAACATACTGAATTCTGGGAATAAATTTCTCACCAACTCCAACAGCTCGACACACACACGCACACAGAGTGAAATGCTATTTTCAATATTTGCCAAATTGTTTTCGTTTGTTTTGGTGTCGTCAATGAGAGAATCATTGAGAGTTAACGATGAAGACGAGAAGCATTGGGAGCACGGACATTTGATCGGCATAAACTCACAAGATTCGATCGGCACAGTTCATTCATTCAATGTTGAACGAACTAACAATTGTTATCGCTTGAGTGCATCTTTATACCACAATGATTGCGACACATGCAACACGAAACAACAACAGCAACAAACAAAAAAGAGGACAGAAAACAAAAAGAGAGCACGTTACTTTAAGATTGTGAGAGCTGAAGTTTCATTCGCTGCTTGGTTTTCTCTTATTTTGTTTGACACACAATCAATTCAAGAAGGTGTCAATGATGATAATTGATTGATATCTCAATCTTCTCTTTCATCGATGTTCTTGAGTATCAACACCTACGCACATGAAAAGAACCACGTTTGATCGATAGAGGGAGGGAGAGAGAGAGAGAGAGAGTGCTCTCGTTCGTTTCTTCGATGCCGATGATTCGTTGTTCGACCATTTCCGGTCAACATAAAACCACAACACTCAAATGCGTGTGTCATTGACACGAATGAATGCAGAGCACATGTCAACAAGCAGACAGACAGACGAACGTACGATGAACAGTCGGCAAACGAAATGGCACTCGAAAAATCATTGATCATGTGCAATCTTGGACGAAATCATCGAGTCGAGTCGAATCATTGTCGATATTAAGTTGAAAATGCTTCCATGTTCATCCATTGGAGAATTCATCGATCAAATCTAGCTTACGCACAGACACATATTCTGACTAGGAGACTAGAGTTGTGCGTTCATTTTGAGTCTCACATTCTCGAGAGAACAAACAACTCGGGTGAAACAAAAAAATGAGGAAAATATGTCATTGTCAGTTGTTAATCTGAATTAGTTGTGATGTCACCTGGTCAGTTGGTGAGCAGCCGGGATGGCAACACTCAACTTTGATCTTGTTTGTCGTTGCTATGACATTACAGGACATGTGACAAGCAAGCAAGCAGTTGATGTTGGGTTGCGTCACATTGTTTTCGTTAGAAGTATAATTAACGTCATCTGTCGTCATCAATTGTTGTAGCGGACTCGTGTCTTAGTGTTTGAGTTTGTCTTTTGTTTTACACATGTGGTTCATGTTTGTCAATATGTTCGGCAATGCCTAAGTGAAAGTTGACGCACACACACACACACACGCGTACAAACTAAAGACTATTATCTGACACGGACCATTATTTGGCCATCAGGTATTTGGGCCAATAATTCTAAGAAACCATGATCAAACCAACATGCAAAAAGTAGCTCAAAAAGTGTGTAAAGTGTGTCGCCACTAGATGGCGCCACTCTCTGGAGGTGTACCACCAGTGGCATACAGTGAGGTAACATAGTGTCCGTGCGTCCGTCTGTGTGCGTGTGTGCGTGCTATTCACCATCAATAATTGGCACCTTGCTTTTGATCAACAACGTGCGCGCTTTTAAGCAACAATCGTAGTAGCAAAAGCAACGGCAGCAGCAGCAAAAAGTGCCAAGCTTGAACAAACACGATAGGGCGATGAAAATGTGTACATATAACATCATTAGTGTCTAACACACACGTACACGAACACGCACACGCACACGCACAAACAGCTAGAGAGATAGCTGTAAGTATGTGTGTGATTGTCACTTGCACGTGGCGATGAATATGCGACTATTAGTCAGACAACATCGTCAAGACTAAAGGCTATCATCAATAGTTGCTGCTGCTGTTAGTGTGTATCATCAGTGGGCGTGTTCGTCGGTCAGGTCAAACATTTGCCTGCACACTATTAGTGTATGTTACACTAATAGCATATTCAAGCGCGCCCATCAATATGTGCACTGCAATATGCACTGTGTGACTGTGTGTCTATATGAGGTGCATATTGTGAAGCTCGTGTGTCAGTGGCCAGTGATCAATAAAGCAATCGATTGGCAGTTCATTTGGTATTTGATTAGTCAATGTTTGGTCAATGGTCACATCACAAATGAACCACACAGACCACCTCGAGTCTCGTCTTTCCATGTGTTCCGTTCGTGTGTTCATGTGTGTGAATTGTGAATAGTGTAAAAGAGTTGGTGCGTGTGTGTGTCAACAAACGTGCAAATAAAGTCCATCGTTAGTATAGCTTTATTTTCTACACGCAAGCTGCACGTGCAAATACACACACACACACTCGCGTGTGACAGACACGCAGGCAAAAGAACGTATTTGTATTCGTTGCAACAGCGCTTGGTATGGTCGCACGACACGGCACGACACGGCACGACACGACAATTACAATGATGCAACGCGCGTACGTGCAATCACACATCGTTGTGCGAATATATTGAGCTAATAATGCTTGCCACATAGCACAGCACAGCATAGCACGGCACAGCATATCACGTAGCATAATAGACCATAATAGGACAGAATAGAACGTAACACCAGAGCATAGTCATCAGCAGAAAGTCGAGCGACCGCAAACGATGCGTCCCCATGCGACCGACCCAACGCTACTTCTTGCCCCCTCTCACTACTTATTTCCATTGGCTGTTGTTGATATTAGCAACAACTATTGATCGATACTATCATTATATCATTAGGCGCACATTTTTTGTTGTTTATCACATAGTTGTTGGATGATGTTGTCGTCGTTGTTGTTACCAACTATAGGCAGACACAGTGTATTTACTGTTGGGAGGGCCATAAGTGATGCAACCAACTGTTAGGTCGCCCACCAACATTAGCTTAATGTTTTCTTCATCGTTCAAAGTTTCTTTCTTTGTCCAATTTTAAACCACTCTTCCATTTAACCTCGTGAAAGGAACCTTCTGTCAACCTTTGCCTAAAGGTGTCGGTGTTATTGTAGTTGCTGACCTCTTTTTGTCTGTCTGTCTGCCTGTAAAATTACAGAAACGATTTGCACCATTAATTATATGATCAAACTGATACTAATTTTAACAATAAATCTACATTTTCTTTATCATTTAATAAAATATAAAGCCGCTCAAATAAAACAACCCACATTAGCCACACTGCCCAATGAGAAGTCCCTTCATCTATCGATGTAGACAGAGCACGGATCTAATAATAATTGCCACCAAATTATAAAAACAAATCTCAATAGGAAGCCAATCAGCATAGCTTCGGCACGCAATGAGCGACCAAATGAGGGTAAGTTTTCAGAATGAAATCAAATTAGTAATCTTGAAAACTGTGCATCAACTTGTCGTCGTTAGTTGGCAATACAAGTAATTGGCGCTAGAAGGCGCCACCAGTAGTTTATCAGCGCCCTGCACAATATTAACACAACGTTTAACAACAATACGCTTGCGCAAGCAAGTCAATCAAGTCAACAAAGTAAGAGCAAGGAGAGCAAGCCAATAGGCAGTAGTTAGCTGTCTATCTGTGTGTGTGTGTGTGTGTCTGATTAGCTGGCTGGTTAGTGTTAATTTCGAGGGGGCGGGCCAAACCGAACGAAAAACAATGCTAACAATTTTTTTTCTTTTGTTGACACGCATAATATTTGCCTGTGTGTCCGTTAGTTTGTTCAATGTGCTTGTTGACATTGCACAACTGGACTATTTCTTATTCTCACATTGTCGTTTGATTGCCGACGTTAAGTCTGTGACATCTTGATTGGCATCATCATCAGCAGCAGCAAGCAAGCAAGCAGTAGGAGCAAAAGAGCACTTTTCACTTTTTGCCTTCACATGCTTGTATTTGTGCGACGATTCGCTCGTCTTTTTGCCTCGATCGATTACAAAGCGAACTACTAACAGCGCATGCTATCAATGGCATAATACTATAGCTAGTGCTTGTGTTGACCAATTGTACACACGCACACACATAAATGAACGGATGCTATAGGCGTGGAAAATTTTTTGCTTGACACGACGCTCTCTTCGCAATTTGTGTGCGTGCGTGCGTGCGTGCTAACTGAAACAGAATTGAACTGAACTAAACTGAGAAAGTAAGGACGTGGCAATACAAAGTTGGGCAATTTAACTAACAGATCGACGCCTAAGGCGATTCATCGTTTAGTTGAGTTTGGTTGGAAAAAGAAGAAGAAGAAGAAGAAGAAGAAGAAGAAGACGCTCGTCACTCTTTTGCAAGTGAAACTTACACTCTTTGCTCGACTCGCTAGCTAGTACACAGGCATATGAACAGGAACACACACACGCGCAATGGCACTGGCACTCGCACCAGCACACGCGAAACGTGACCAGGCGGCCCGGATTCGATTACGTCATCGTGATCATGCTCGTGCTTATGTCAGTGGTCGTTGTCGCCACTGGCCACTGGCACGAGGCACTCATAGGGGCGCCACTAGTCCAGTTTTCGGCCGATGTCTTTTCGCAGCAGCAGCAGACGCCGTAGTTAGAGAGCTATTTGAGAGCAATATTTGCTTTTGCTAAGAGTGCAATGCAACAGCAAAAGCGTGCTCATCCGCGCTCGACATCTCACTAAGCACTATTCTTACACACATGCACGCACCAAACAAAGAACAGAGAATAAGAAGGCCAACGACAAAGCAAGCCAAAGGGACACAAACAAGGATAGCACGCGACACGCTCATTATTTCACGATTTCATCATCAAATACTATCGTTTTGAAGATTCGTTTCACAGATTTGTTGTTTCGTGTTGCTCTCTCACTCTACAATTCTTTAGCGCGGCCCCCTCTACTCGTATTCCCCACTTCAGTATGAACGTGGTGGCACTTTTTCTCTCTTTCTCTATCTACATTAATTTTTATCCAGATATAGCTCTGGGGCTGACCGGAAGAGCTGTACGCACACAGATCGATTTGACCGGAAGTTGCAACACCACCACCGATCACTATCGCAGTCGCCACCACTATCTTATGACGTAATCATTCGTGTAGCACCACCAGTTCATTGGGCATCAACACGGTAATACACGCCCATTTTTTGTTCGGCATCTAACATGTAACATGTAACATGTAACATTTAACACGTAACACGTAACATTCAACATGACAACGTTGTTGTTTCGTTGTGTCAACTCTCAAAACTATCTAAAATCGTGTGCAGCTCATAGAGTGAGCGAGCACACGTGAGGTAACGTGAGGTTGCATTTGTGCACCTTTGGTACTCCAAGCGCAACTTATTCACAGCTGGTTAGCTGATTGCTTGGACATTGTGCAATATCTATGAGCCAAGCTAGCTGCACGTCGTTGGCAGTGACAGTGGCAGTGGCAATAGTCGTGAAACAGTAGTCGACAAACAAGAGAGTGAGTGAGAGAGAATCTCAACTCACGTTAGATGATTCACGTTCGCCAATGATGAAATAATAAAGAGCGTCAGGCAAAATGAGATGTCACACAAGACGAGAAGCTCATCGTTTATAGGTTGATGCTTACGTAATTTTCACACATTGAACTGAACTGTGAGCAACACATCAAATCACACGGCGTCGCATGAGCTCATTTCGTTTCGTTTCGTTCCGTTCCGTTTCATCTCATTTCGTGTTCAAACTGATCATATCATCAGCGAGCGAAAAAAAACGCGAACGCTTCAAGTGCGTCACATGTGATCAGCAGACACGCGATTGCGTGCTGCTTACACGTACACTGCAAGTCACGAACTGCATTGGACGCGTGTCAGCACGTGGCACATGACGACGACGACGACAACGACGACAACGTAGAAAAACACGCGGTGCACGCACACACTCACACTTTGGCACGCAGATAGGCAGAATAGGCAGATCGTGCTGCATGCACGTGCATGTTGTTGTCGCATTGGCAAGCAGATGTTCAACGTTGCTCGCTTCACAGCTCATTCGTTGTTCGCCTGTGCGGCGTCAAATGAGAATATAGGCGTCTAAAGTTTAGTTTACAGCTTGAGCTTACAATGACGACATCTAAATTGACAAGCGAACAACGATTCGACGTTAGACAAGATATTAGACTTCACTGGACTTAACATTAGCACGACATGCAATGTGGACCTTATAGACGTTGCAGACGTTGTAGACAATATTGTGCAATATTAGACAGCAGGTTGATGTTGGTGCCGCAGTAGCATCATCGAAGGTTGTCTCATATTTACTCTTGGCCAATACTCTGGAACAATATTGTTATTGCTCAAGGTTACTGCTCGACTCGAGTCATTCTCTAACTGCTGAGCTGCTCACAGTCGATGCAACTATTGACTATTGTCAAGGTTGATTTTTAGACTGCTTGCTTTTGTTGTTTGTGACTGCCGTGTGTGGCAGCACACAGCAGTGTATAACATCGAGCACACTTTACGAGCTTACTTTACGCGCAATGATAAACTTGAATGAGATGATTGCATCGAAGCGACTATAAGATGAGTAGCAGCAAGTGGACAAACACACAGTCAGAAGGAGCGGGAGGCTGTATGTTAGGATTAGAGCGATAGAAAGAGCACACAATTACGTAAGCAAATTAATCATGACCGTGTGTCAGAGCTACTAACACTGAGGTCAACGTTAACTGGCCGTTGCTGTTGCTGCTACTGCCGTCGGCACTGTTTCTCTCTGTTGGCGGATTAAGCGGCAAAAGTTGTTGGCCAACAGTAATAGCCACGACACCAGCTGATGCTGATGCTGATACTCATGCTCATAGTCGTCGTCACGATCGCCATCGTGATCGTGTGGGCCAGCAATCGTGTGAATGCCAGCAAAGTAAAAAATAAAGTCAAACTTTTGTTGTTGTTGTTGTTGTTGCGAGAGTTTTGTGCTGGCCCCACTTTGGTCCTCAGAAAGAAAACAAACTCTACGTGTTTTGTATTCGCAGTTTTGTTATTCTCAGCTCAGCCATCTCTGGCTCACTTGATTCTCCATGAAGCCAGGGCACACATAAAGCCAGAGAACATTGAGGACGAATGAAGGAGAAGAGAATAAATGAAGGATTTATGCTCATGATTAGTGCTATTTATCATGCGCCCTTTGGTGCTCCCTCTTCTTGGCTTCTTTTCTTCTTTGTCCTTTCCATTGTGCGGCTGTTTATTTGTACGCTCTTTAGTTCGTTGTTTTGTTTCAGTTCGGTTTGTAGTTATGACGTCGTCGTCGGTGACTGTGAACTAACACGCCTCTTAGACGCCGCTCCTGCCTCACTTGACAACTACCTCTCTTGATATTCTCCTATTGCTGCTCATACTGCCATTGCTAGTGCTGTCGCAGATCAGCCGGCTGGCCGGCCAGACAGACAGACAGACAGACACACAGTCGGACAGTCGGGCAGAGCAACGATAGTGGCACGTGGCACATCGTTAAACACGCTCTCTAGCTAAAGCCAGCCAGTTACATATATTGTGTCGATTCCACGCACGCACACAGTGGTCATGTGTGTGTTGAGCAATACAAGCAGGGGTAACGTTTTTAAGCCCAACCGTTGGCGTTTATTACGCAATAACTGGACGCTCGCACACACATTGTTATTGTATAATCTAGAAAAGAGAACATTTTTTAGTTTTTTGAGCAGTTTTTCTTTTCTCTTGCAAGCTTTTGAAAGGCAAAAAATCTTTAAAAGCTAAAGCCAAACCGACAGCAACAGCTAAAAAAGTGTCGAGACGAGATTTTTTAGTTTTAGTTTTTTATATTGTGTCCCAACACTGAGACAAATGCACGCACTCACTCACACACGAAATCTCACGTGCTAAAAATCTCAGCCTTTGTTTCAGCTGCCGTTTGTCTGTTGCCTAAAGTTGGTTGAGCGATAACAAACAGCTCGTGACATCAAACGAGATTTACAAAGCAGCTGATCGTTTCAAGTCACCATTCGTTTGGCTTAGACGCACTGACACTTACGTAACTCTCTGACGCTTCTCGATTTGTTTGTCACTGGGTAGATCGTTAACTGCTGGTTGCAGGTTGTAAATTGTAAATTGGACACATGCACAAACACGTGACTTTGTGACATTTTGAATGAATGAACAATGCGCTTGAGAGTTTGTGTGTGAAAACACAGCACAGCGAGCGACACACCCAGTCGTCCAGTTTGTTTTTATTATGAGCAAAATTTCACCTCAACCAAGGAGTGTCACCTGAAGCAGAGATCAAGTAACTCGCAGAGAACACTAACTTGGCAAGACACTTGCTTTAGAGCTTGAAGTTTCCAAATCGAGTCGAGTGCTCAAAGGAGAGTGAGATCGGCTAGTGTTTCTGGAAGAAACGGTTCAAAGAACAACAATTGTTTAAGCTAAACTCGTGGCAAGAATCCCAACTGAACTTGTTGTTGTTCGCAAGCATCAGCTTGCAAAGATGGAAAAGCAAAAGGTTAAACCGAGGGGAAAGGTCTCGCCCCGCCCCGCCCCGCCCCGCCCCGCCTCGCTTGGGATCGAGGAACAACATTGAGAGTCGCGTCGGCCGATGTTTTGTGTTGCATTTTCTAACGAACGATGAGGATCACGAAGCTTTGAGTTACTGCTTCGTGTTATTGTCGAGTGAACTCGCCCTCCCTCTCTTCTCTTCTCTGCTCGTGACGGATTAACGACAGACCTTTGTTTAGAGCGCCCCTTCCCCTCTCTAGATGTCACACACTCTAAATCTATATAAGTTTGCTCTAAAGTCGTATACTTTTAACGTTTAAAGAGAGGGAACATGATTCATGATTAGTCATTCATTTTGTTGTTCGTGTGTGTGTGTTGTGTCCACAATGAGTTTCTACACACGCACTCACACGTTTGTTTCTACAAAGCTACAGAGTTTATGTTTCTAGCAAAGATTTAGCTTAGAGAAAACAAAGAGAATTGAACAAAACAAAACAGTAAAGTTAAAGTTTAGTGAAGTGAAGTGAAAAGAAGAGATGAGAAGGAAGAGAGAAGAGCGAGCAATAATAGCAATAATGCAATAAGAGCGATTCTCAACTAAATAGGGAACTGACTTTTGGGCTGACTTTTAAGCACGAAGGTTTTTTCTCGTCTATCAGTTTCAGTTGCCAGTCCGATTCAGTGGGGGAGCACGATTTGGGGTGTCAACTTGAGTCAAAGTGCAACTCGAGAGTTGCGTTAAAACGCGTGAGTGTCAAAACAGGCGAGACAACCAAAGAAAGAGAGGCGAAAAATTGCTTGCTCCTACATAAAATGGAGTAAACAAGAAATGGAGCAAAAAGTGAAGAGCGACGTAAAATCGTAAAAGTTAGTTGGTGACACTGACCGCTGGTTGTTGCTGCTGTTGTTGTTATTGTTATAGTTAAAACTGCTATGACACGCGCACGCGAACATACACGAGAGAACGGACGGACGAACGAACGCAGAGTGTCGCGCGCTTGATTAATGGCGTGCGTGCCCGCATTACGCAATGCAATACTTACTTGTTAACATTGAAGTAAAGTTTTTCTTTTTTAGTCGCGACGCACACACGTAACGTAACTTAATGCTACGGCCCTCACTTGGTCAGCAGTAATAACGACTACCGATTCGAGCCGAAGGCAAGAAGACAGGCAGGCACGCAAGCAAGCGAGAAGGCTGACGTAAGTAGTGGTCAGTCTGTGCGTCACTTGCCGCTCACTTGGTCACTTCGATTCGGTTCACTTAGAATCGAACTGTGAGCGATGGTCAGTTTGGCGATGCGCGCGCGCGCGAACAATCGGTGCGTGGCTTCCGGTGCTGTGCGTTGCGTTGCGTTGCGTTGCGTTCGTTCATTCGTTTGTTTGTTGTCGTGGCCAACGACAGCTGAAGAAAGCGCAGGAGAAGCAAAAACTGAAGAATACAGTTTTACATTCACAATTGACACGAGCAAAAAAAGCGATCAATGTTTCCTAGCTCATTCGATTATTCGATTATATTCGTGTGGATCCATTCGATGTGGATTGGGCGCCGCCGCCAACAATCACTATCGATACTGGTTATGTAACGTTATTTAACGTGGCATACAACGAAAATCTCGGTTGTCACAATTGAACACAAGTGTGAGCAAGCGTACATTGTGTAATATTCAATGTAATAAGTGATATTGGGAGCAAAAAATAACACCACACAAAATCCTCATTACGATGTCTGTATCTGTGAATCGTGGCGCAATAAGCAAAATCGGTGCCGTGAATCAGTGCGATAGTTATAAAACACAGAGCAAACACACAGACGGACGGACGGACCAGACAAAGATTTGCTTAAACATTTGCTCATTCGTCTGTTCGTTCGTCTACGATCGTTTCCTCTCGTTGCACTCTGTGTGTGTGTGTGTGTGTGTGTGTGTGTGTGTGTGTGTGTGTGTGTGTG
>JAIFTH010000567.1:0-22592 GCA_019968535.1 Fragariocoptes setiger | reverse complement strand
TCTCTCTCTCTCTCTCTCTCTCTCTCTCTCTCTCTCTCTCTCTCTCTATCCTGTGTTTTCGTTGCGAATCGTCTCATTTCTCTCTGTATGTGTGTTAAGTTCTATTTGAGAGACACGCGTAGCTCGAATGGCACGTTCGTCAACAGTCAAAGACTAAGCCCAGCAAGTGAAGAATCGTCGGCTCAAGAGATATTCACCGACGACATGATACAATTCGGTGTTGAAGTTATGGAAAGTATAAGAAACGTTACGCATAGCTGTATAGTTTTGACGATAAAATTGTATCTTCCCGACGGTAGTGAAGCCATGCGACTTCCTCGGAACATCATTAACGATCTCATGTTATCCAATAACAGTCTCAATGTAATTCCAAGCTCTACTACTACTACTACTACTTCAAATTCATCAACAGCACTCTATGCAGACCTGGCCAGTTTATTACGTGAGGCCGAAATTAGGGAACTAATGTTAAGAGAAAAATTGGGCACAATTGAGGATGTACTTTGTAACGCTCACGCTGCCGTCGATGAAATTTGGAGCGTTTGCATTGGCGAAGATCTATTATTGAGTGATTACCTACGTGACAACGAATTGAAGGACAAGCGAATAGATAATTTACGGTTTCAATTAGAAGTGCTTGAATCCATGCAACGTCAACACGAGGATAAAGCCAAACAATTGGAAAATGAATTAAACGAAAAGTCACAACATTTAGACAAACTATTGGCACAAATTGATGTTATCAATCAAGATAAAGAGGCGCTTACGAGGCAATTGAATTCTTATAAGGACAATCTTTTATCGATTGTTGTTACTATTTGTGTATTTGCATGTATGTACGCGTTTATGTGGTGAAACATGGGAAACATGCATCAGAAACAGCAACAACAACAAAATACGTGAATAACTAGATCACAAACGGATGCATCGAGTTAAATAAACACCCAGCACTCGAAAAGAGACCAATCGTGCATTTGTACTCAAGTCAACTACTTGGCCAATCACCGAATATTATGGCGAACAGCAACCGGAACGAAAGACACGACACGGCACGGCAATCAATGAGAGTTTGTGATTAGCAGCAGCCAATCGTAATCACACAAATTGTATATTTACTGTTTCAATAGAGTTCAACGCGAGCCACAACAACGAGCACATACATTAGTAACTTGAGATAGAGAAATGGAAACTTTAATATACATTTGCATTGTCGCATTGTTTTGTAGGTTTCTCAACTGACGTCATTTTTGCGTACAAGTGTTTCGTATGGCAGACACAACATGTGACGTCATTCTTATGATTGCCTAGATTATCGAAAGGATAGGATATGGCACGAAAAACGAAAGTAACAGGATAACGGCGAATCCTGCCAGCATTGAAATTGAACGATACAAATCTTTCGAATGGTGTTTCGGCAATATTTCAAAATATGACACATACATCAAAATGCCTGTTATGAATGCTTTGATGAGGCCCTTGATTAGGTGTTGTATCACAGATGGCGGCGATACACCATTATTGGCGCTGATTAAGTAAGCCAGTCCAAAACTTATTGGTAGCGAGACAATATACAGAATTACGGCTAATATACCGAGTGAAGTGAGGTGATTCTCCCGCATCTCATCTAATTTCCTGTCGTACTCTTCGACGGCCCACTCGACAGACCGATTGTGATGCTGTCGAAATTCAATGGCCAATATAAGGGCTAGCATTAGATGATGTACAAGCAAATTGACAATGTTCAATGTTAGGCTTGGTGTTGGTTGCTGTTGTTGTTGTTCAGCGGAAGAAGCTAACTTAGCACCTAAACTCAACGAATCCATCACCAAAATGCATGTCAACATCAAATAGAGCATGGGTGCAAAATTAGTCCTAGGCGAAAGTTCCACCGTACCGACAGCCTGTTGTATCTCTACTGTAGAGTTAAAGCTTGATGCGTCAGAGTCTATAGTACCGTAATTTTTTGTCTTGGGCTTGTTGTCATCATCAGTCAAGAGGGGACGCCCCATTGATGAGCTCGCCGGTTGCACAGATCTGGCCGAAATTGAAACAAACGACACTGTTGATCGACGCCTCATTTCACTATCACGATCGCCAATGTTGTGTATCAATTCATAACAACAATCATGATGATGTTGTTTGATTTGACAATCAATTTCGTCCTGAGGTCCTTCTGTTCGCCTGGCTCGATACTCGACACGCTGCTTCAAATCCTCGTCGTCATGTTGTACGTCATCCAATTGATCACGGGAGGAAGTGTCTTGATGTCCAACGTATGTAGCCCAAGCACGTGTCAGCTTGTGACACGTCGTACATCTCTTCCAACAGGACACAATCGATGATAAAGTTAACTCTTGGTCCAATCGAACACATTGAGTGACGTACACGAGAAAGAATCCAACACATACTAGAATTTCTCCATATGGCCTGTGATTGTGTGCCCCATGATGCTCCTCAGTAACAGGTGTAACTTGTGATAACAACAACAATGTTGAGTTTGCTGTCTCGCCAATAACAATTGTTGACGCCGCTTGTTGTTGTTGATGATGTTGTTGGGCCTGTTTTGGAGTCGATGATTGATTGTGGTCATGTTGATGCTGATGGTGGTGGTGATGTGGCGTGGCCGAGAATTGCTCATGTGCTTGGGGCAGCAGAATGAGAAAACAGAAGCCAATCAGGTAAGCAGCACTAACACAATCAATGTGATCATCGTGCAACAACGCGGCCGCTAATCTACAGCAGTCTTTCGGTGCATCATATTTGTCAACATGACTGCTGTTGTTAGCTATCACACCTTGGCCCTGTTGCGACACCGGCTGCGGTGTCAGCAATTGCTGTTGCTGGTGTTCAAATTGTTGTGGGCTCACTAAAACCTGAGACTCTCGTGTCATTCTCTAGCTCTGGGTTAATGTTTCGGTGAATTTCTACGATAGTTCCCGAACAATACTGGCTGGTGTTGTTGTCGTTGCTATGTTAATGTTGTTGTTTACAATGCGGTTTATCAATCTTCCGACTGTGCTTTGTCAATGCTGTGTGAGCATGAACGATTGCGTCAGTGCGCCACGCCTACTTATTGAGACTACTTATTCACGGAATACTTATTATTGCTTATAGTAGTAATTGTGCGAGGAAGGAAAAAAATTAATGATGGGTGCGTCACACAGACACATTATCACAATTATCTTTGCTTGATGGTCGTCGCTGATGATCGTCGATCTAGTTCGTTCTCTCGTGTGCCACCCGATTGAGTGAGTGTGTATGTCTGTGTGTCTACTAGAGCATGCTTGTAGTAAACTCGACACTTGACTCTTGAAGAAAGCTTTGATACAGCCTTTGTGTGCGTTTTGTCAAATACGTACGTATATTGGCAAGTTTGTCTGCCTGATTGGCGATCACAACCGAACAATGTACATGACACTAGATTAACGAACAATTGGCGACCAACGATGATAATAATAGTTAAGCCGATATGCCAACGGTTCACGGACCAATCAAGACCAATTTGACTTGATGAGTATTTGCTCTGCCGTTGCTGAATCGCGTGCACCTGCTGGACCTGTTGCCGACGCGCTGTTACAGATCTGTGTATGATTGCATATGCCATTGTTAGTTCAGTTCAGTGTAAGTAAGTGTGTGGTAGTGGTGGTGGTGGTGACAGCAGCAGCAGCCGTTTGTCGTTCTGAGGCACAGGCATAAGCGTACGTATGAATCAGCGTTTAAATCGGAACGATTGATCTTCTCCTCTTGATTGGCGCCAGCAACTCTCATCGATAGTGCAGTCAATCGATCGATGATCGGGAGAGAGAGAGAGAGAGAGAGTCAATGAGAATGCACACAGCAGTTTGATTTGTATTCTCATGATGGCGGCGGAGTCGTCTCGCGAGAGTGCGTCGCGTGTTTTATCTTTTGTCGTCGTCGTCGATGTCGATTGATCGATAGTTGATCGACGAGTGCCCTCGACTTTCGTCGCCACACTTGTCCAAATATAGCGCTGTTCCAACTATAGCTAGTTAGCTAACTAACTATTCTAATTGCTGTCTCATACTCAGACTTAGACTCACACTCATATTCGCGCTAACATCGATCTAATCACGGGAGATGCCATTTGTTTTGTTTCTTGTCGACGTGAAATGGCACGGGTCTGCACACTTTTTCTTCTATGCTCTGTTGCTAAATTGTGTGTACTAAGATTAGGATTGTTTTTTCGTTCACCACACAAGGCGACGCAAGAAAACGATCGCCAATGATGACGATCATTTCACTGGCCGGTTGAGTATGGAATTGTGCGAATGGAGCCACAACAAAACGAACAAAAAAGTATGGCCCTATCAAGCCAATCTTACTAACGATGTCACTCTATGATGATTGCACAGCTATTAGCTACAATCAACCACTTGTGTATCGAGATTGAACTATATTGCTGTTGTTGTTGTTGTTGTTTGCAAACTCAACTCGCCAGCTAAATTAACAAGAACTAGTAAATAGTACACAAACAATAATTGGCGCACTAATTGGCAGCATGAATAGTGTAAATAACAACAACAGCAACAATTAGAAAAAAAAGTTCTGGCTTACTCTTTTCTTTATTCACTATTTACTATTTCTCGCGATAATTTGAAACTCCCTTCTACCTTGTACTAGCAAAACTAATTGTTGATTGTCTTGATCAACAATCGTTTGATTTGTGTGAGCTTGACAAAAATGAAACAGCGTCCACAATTAATTAATAAACAAGCTAGCTGAGTAAAAAGGTTGCAATTTTAAGAGGTATACTCAACCGCTATGTGTCATGTGAGTGCTGGGGGTACACTGAGAGTGAGCAGCACTTCAGTGTATCAGTTTGGCATCTGTAAGTTTCTATTGTTATGATTATTAGTTTTCGTTTTGTCCAAGAGCAAGCTGCAGTAGAGGAATGTGTGCGTGCGTGCGTGTGCTGGTGTCGTCTGGTATTGAACTGGTTGTGGATGGTCTTTTTGTGGCTTTCAGATCGTGTCAGTCATTTTGTCAAGTATGTTTGATTCAATTCAATGCAATACAACTTGATCGATCTCAACTTGACTGATGTTCAAGTGAGATAACGGCGCTTGAAATAGTGCGATCTCACATTTTCATTCTTAAATAAGACCTTGAGAACAATGTGACGAAACGACACCGACGACGACGAGGTTGTCTTGGCAACATCACAATACACACATTGTTTGTGCTAGTTTTTAATGTACGTTGTCATATTGTTTATTATTATTATTATAGCACTTGGATACATTTTACATTGATTTGGTCTACATTATTTGTTGTGCTTTAGACAGTTTTAGATGTGACGTGACAACATAATTGCTTGTCTATGCTCATTGAACATTGAACAATGAACAGTGACAGACTCGAAACTTGAAACATCAAACACTGTGTATTTTCATTTTGATAATATGATGATGGTGATGATTACAATTGATGATATGATAATAACAGACATAGACACAAACTAAACTTACAAGCGAACGATAATCAGTTCAGCAGCAGCAACAACGAACATAATAACGATATGAGTTCAAGCTGAACTGCCGACTAGCACCGACAACAGGTTCGATTGTGGTCTCACTTTGCGTTTGATACGACGTCTCACGTCGCCCTTGGCCACACCGGAAGCCTCCAATTGTGCGGTTGAGGCGCGTATTGAGTTCATGACAGTGTTGACAATGCGCTCTTGCAACTTGGGATCGGTCATTAGTGAGACGGGCGCTGGGAATGAGTTGCTGAGCGGCACCGTGGTGGCAGCGTTGCCGTGCTGACTGAACACGGCTGGCGGCAAGCGGCGACCCTTGATGAGATCGGCGCCTTTCTCGCCAATCATGATAGCAGGTGCGTTGGTGTTGCCCGAGACAAGCGTTGGCATCACGCTAGCGTCGATCACGCGCAACCCTTCGACTCCGATCACACGCAACATGGGATCGACCACTGACGAGTTGTCGTTGATGGGGCCCATGCGACAAGTGCCCACCGGATGATAAATGGTGGCGGTGTAGGTTCGCGCCACGCACGCCAAATACTCGTCGCTCCACATGGTGTAGATTTCGCAACCGGGGAACACAGTCTCGAACAGTTGCGAATTGAAACGTCGATATGCGGGCGACAGACCCACGGCGATGCAAATTTTCATCGCCTCCACCATGACGTGCACGTCACGTTCATCACTCAAGTAACGCGGATCAATGATGGGCGGATGATGCGGATTAGAGGAACGCAAACGAATGTAACCGCGTGATTTTGGACGCAACAATACTGGGAACAACGAGAATGTGTCATAGTTTAAGTAGGGCAAATATACCGAGTGCCACATGAGGTCAGAGAAGCCTTGCGAGCGACGGAACGTGGTGCCGTCGTCGCTGGTGGGCGAGCCCGAGATCAAGTGAATCTCGACGTCTGGCCAATCGTCGGTGTGATTCGCATATTTGGTCTTGATGAATGCCAGACCCTCGACGCCGCCCAACGTTGTGAGTGGCCCACGACCTTGGGTGAAGTAACGAAACAAATTGGCTAGCGTAACAACGCGCCGTTGCAACAGCGACAATTCGGTGCCGATCGTGAAATGCATACCGCCCGGATAGATGTGATCCTGGAGATTTTCGCCCACGGGCAAATTGCTCACCACTGGAATGCCTAATTCTTCGAGATGCTCGCGCGGTCCCACACCGGACAGCATGAGCAATTGGGGCGAATTGATTGCACCTCCCGAGATGATGATCTCTTTGCGTGCGTACACCACATAATTGAGACCGTTTTGCTCGAACTGTACGGCAATGGCACGTCGATGATTGTTGAACAATATGCGAGTCGCATACGAATTGATCATGATATCGAGATTGGGCCGACGAGCGGCCGGCTCGAGGAAAGCGCGCGCCGTCGAGCAACGCGAACCTTGACGAATGGTGCCTTGCGGTATGGTGAAACCTGCTTGAATGGGTCCGTTGGGATCGTCGCCGGTGTAGCCGAGATAGCGGCCAGCCTCGGGCAGTGCCCTACCAATCTCGGTGGGATCAGGCGGCGAGGACACAGTCAACAGGCCGCGTGTAGCATGATAACCGTTGGTGGCGATTCGCGGATCGGTGTTGTCCTCTGATTTGAGAAAGTACGGTAACACGTCGCGCCACGACCAGCCGTACGCGCCCAACGATTCCCACAGATTGTAATCGCGTGCATTGCCGCGCAAATATAGCATGTAATTAAGCACGGACGAGCCGCCGAGCACACGGCCACGTGGCCAACGTGAGCGCCGATTCACCAGACCAAAGCACGACGTGTTCTGTGGCTCCGTTTGATACGACCAATCGATGGGTGACATTTGCAGGGTGCCAGCCGCTAACGGGATATCCGACAAAATGTTCTCAGTGCCGCCGGCTTCCATCAGCAACACCTGTTGGTCCAGCATTTCCGACAGACGACCCGTCACAGTGGCACCTGTGTGTATGCATTGTACATGTGTGGGTGTTACTAACAAAACAACAACAAACTAATACTAACAAACTATGTGTGTGCGTGTGTGTGTTTATCAAACTAAATGGTAGAGAGGGAAGGGGGAAGGGGAGGGCCGTTGGTGGGGCGAGCTTACCTGCCGAACCGCCGCCAATAACAATGTAATCATATTCGCTTTTCCATCCCGATGTTTTCACTTCGAATCGTTGCTCGGGATTGCGAACCCACAGAATGGCCGTCACCAATGGCAACAGAGACGCTAAGCCCGGATATGTAATCATTATTGTGCGCCTGTGTGTTGTGTGCTCCACGCTACGACTCACTACTACTAATGATGATGATGATGATAGTTTGATTTAATTTTATGCTGCTTTGTGGCTTGCTCTACTGTTTGATGTGGCTCGCTAATGTAATTCATACGCCTGTTGTTGTGAACGCACATCTTGAGATGTCATTAGATTGTCAAGCTCTTCACTCACGAGGATAGCCATCACTGTAGCATCATCGACCGACCGAATGGGATAAAAACCTGATGTCAATTGAGTGTGTCGAGTCGAGCTGCTGTACAAGCACATGTGTCGGCTTTTTCCCGAAAACTTCCGGTCGCAAAGATATTCAGAGCTATCGAATAGAAAAAAATTCCATCAATTAGTGCGCTCTAGTGAACGGAAAACTCCTTCATCACGGCGCATCTATTTTGACAATCACGAGAATTCAAGTGAATCACGAGACAAATAGCATTGAAAGATTTTCTCATTTTTTTTCTCAGTGCACTTGACACAGTCTAACGCGTACGTGAGTAAGACAAATTTGTTGACCTTGCAAAAATAGCGGTACTGATGAAGACGTGCGTGTGAACCAAGTGCATTGACAGGTTGGTTTTTTACTGCCAGCTACCAGGCGGCGCTGACTTCTAGACGCTTATCGCCACATATTTTGACGCATATTTTGTTATGGATGTTAATATGAACATGAAAAATCTTATGTGAATTTTGTTGTTTTTGTGAAATTCTCTTTCAATCCTGTCCAAATTGCGCGCTACACATATGTAACGAGTCGCAGCTACTCAGTGGGTGTGTCAAGTGTTAAGCTAGATATGTCTGTTATACGCAGCTTCCACAAGCGTTCGTGTGTCAGTATGAGCGCAATAGTTAAAACATTACGTTTTTACACTCGACTTTTTGTTAATTATTATTTCATCAATTGAGGCTAAAAATCAAATAAATATGAATAATGGAAAATATAATAACTAGATGTGAGAGGATCAAAATGATGCAAGAGGGTAATAATAAGAGAAAGATATTATCGACGAGCTGGGCGTAGCTTGGCACAGTGGTGTAACGCTGGTGAACGCTTGCGGAACGCTTCGAGTTCGTGTATAAATACGATGCACAGAGCGCGAGGCATTGCATTTATGTTACGTCTGGTCAAAGTGGCGTCAATAACAACAAACAACAACCGCAACAATAACAAACAAACTCACATACACGACAGTTGTAATATTTTATTCTTCTCTTTTGTATTAAACATTGAACATTTGTATTAATTCACAACAACAAAATGGGACGCGAACACAACTCGTCAAAGTGCAATCTGACATTAGTGTTGTACGAGAAGCAACACCTAGAACTCGAACAACGTCCGGTGCCGTGCAAACCGCGACCCAACGAAGTCACATTGGCCACACACACCGTCGGCATTTGTGGCTCCGATGTGAAGTATTGGCAACAGGGCAAAATTGGCAACTTTGTCGTCACAAAGCCCATGATTTTAGGCCACGAAACTTCGGCCGTTGTGATCGACGTAGGCGAGAACGTCAAACACCTGAAGCCCGGCGACAAGGTGGCCGCCGAAGTAGGCGTGCCATGCTCAACATGCGACCTGTGCCGTAAAGGCAAATACAACCTCTGTGAGCAGATGCAATTCGCCGCCACGCCTCCTTACGATGGCACCCTGACGCGTTACTTCAATCATCCGGCCGACTTTTGTTTCAAGTAAGTAGTGATTCTTGATGTTGCTTCCTTTCTTTCTGCTTGATAGATGAATGATTCGTCCTCTAGATTAGCTCGATGGATTGTAGTATGACATACATGAGACTAACCATCGTTTCCCTTCTTCTCACAATCACACCGAACCATGTTGTTGTTTCTCACTCTCCTTCGTGACATTCACCTGCCATTGTGTAACTGCCATTACCTGACACTAAATTGTGAAACTAAAGATTACCTGAAGGTGTTTCGCTAGAAGAGGGCGCCTTGCTCGAGCCACTAGCAGTGGCAGTGCACGCGTGCAAACGTGCCCAGATCAAGCTGGGCGACACGGTCTTAGTGAGCGGTGCCGGCGCCGTCGGATTGCTGTGCATGATGACAGCGCGCGCATTCGGCGCCAACCTAATTGTGGTGACGGACGTCAATGAACAACGACTCAAATTTGCTAAAGAATTGGGCGCCGATCGCACAGTCGTTGTGCAACGCAACGAGTTCCCGCAACAATTGGCCGCACGACTCAAGAGCGAGCATTTCGGCGGACGCGGTGTCGATGTTATTCTCGAATGTTCAGGTGCCGAAACCTCGATGGTGTTAGCGATCAATGTGGCACGCACTGGTGGCACAATAGTGTGCGTCGGTTGTCAGCCTGACCTTGTGACAATTCCGCTACAAATAGCCCTCATGCAAGAGATCGATATCAAAGGTCTGTTTCGTTACCGTAATTGTTATCCCATTGCATTGTCCATGGTGGAATCTGGTCGAATCAATTTGCGCCCACTCATAACGCACCGTTTCAAGCTTGAGGATGCGACCAAAGCGTTCGAATTGTGCAGTCGCGGCGAGGGAGTCAAAATACTCATTAAGTGCATGGACGAAAGCCAACTACAGAACGATCTGGGATTCAACGGAATTCATTGAGACCGCTCACCCTTGTGCTCGTGCGCGCCTCCCTCCCCTCCCCCCCTTTCCTCACACACACACATACTCATACTCACACTAGCAATAAAGCTTCAGCTGGTAATCTAGCTTTAGTTGTTGGAGTTAGAGTGTGCTGAGATTAGATTTGATTAGATGAGATGAGAGTCTCTTCTGAGAAGTGTTCATTTCAGTTTATGTAAAGTTTTTTATGTAAAGATTGGCACCGTGTCTCTCGAGGTGAAAAGCTCTGCATTGCTTCGCCCCGCATTGTGCAATCGTACCGCACAATTGCGCAATTGTATTGTATACGCGGGGTTGGGCGAGCGAGCGAGCAAGCGAGTGTCCTGTTAGAACGTGCGACATGCACCAAATCAATGCATGAATAAAGAATAGCCAACGAATGCAATGTCAATTGCAAATGGCATTTTGTTAAAAAGTGACTACTGTCGCTGACACTATGTCTTTTACTTTGCTCCTTTCTCTCTCCCTTTATTTTTCTTTTTCTGCCATTGACATCAACATCAGTATCAGTATCAGTATCAGCATCAGCATCAACATCAACATTGCTTTTGCCTTCACTTCTCTTTGGCGGCCTTGCGAAGCCTGATGATAGTGACAGCGCCAATGTTATTGTTGTTGATAGTCGTGTGCGTGTGTAATGAATGCGATCCATTATTAACACACGTATCCACGCACACACACACGCGTACGACAACAACAACGGCATCGACACGTGCGCTTTGTGGCGCCCGGAGGCCAAAAATCAAGGATTCTTGCTCTTTGAAATTATAGGCACTGATTTGTGCTTCTATTGCTGATGCTTCTGTCTGTCTGTTTATCCGTTTGTTATTGTTGGAGCGAACATTATAGGCTGTAAAACTTGATGCAAATTCAGTTCATTGCGTTCATGGGCCCGACCAAACGATGTAATGAGTACGATGAGTGCAAAGAGTGAGTGTTTAAAGGATGCTTTGAAATGATTGCTACGCACACATTAAAACTCGCTATAGGCTGTCAGAGTGTGGGATTCGAATTTAGGTCAAACACACATACGTACGAGCACAAATAGAGACAGAGACCGAATCACAGAGAGACGTGTAAATCAAGAATTATTGTCTTGGGGCGTGTAGAGCAATGAAAACGACAAAGACGTTTTACTCGATTAACGGTGCGTTCGATGAAATATTGGCGAGTGGGCCCTCCATCGGCCCATTCGCCCGCCCGTCAGTTGGTTCTTTGGCTCATTATTATTCTTCATTATTTGCCCTCTTCTCGTGTGTCGCATCAGCACCTGGCGTTTTGTTCTGTTGGCCCTGTCAGTTGTCGTTGTTGTTCTTGGTTCTTGATTATTGTGATGTGATGCACTAGTTTAAGTGTAATAATGTGTGGCTGTTCAGTTTTGTTGAGTTGTTGCTTCAATGCAAAGGAAGCGACGAGTGAATGATGCGATGCGTGTATCGTTTGAAGATGAGGTCGCACAATGATTCATCACGCCACACTTTCTTCCTCTCTTCCATTCATGAATGCGAACAAATGTGATTGAGTTAGTGCGTGTGTCATCAAAGGATAAATTTTTAACAATGTCATGCTGTTGTAGATGTTGTGGCGAGCATCACTTTATGATGTCGATGTTGATGCAAATGTCGCAGCAAGCAATTGTGGACTCATATCTCGAATTCTCGCTGAGCCGTTCAAGAGCTAAGAAAGTTTTGTACAAATAATTTTCTCCACTCTTCACCTCAACACTGTTGACAATTTTTTTTAACAATTGTTCCCTCCCCTAACATGGGAGGACAACATGGCAAGCAACAATAATATTTCGGTTGCATAACACATGGTTGCCGCGTAACGATCCTCATGTTGATCGTTCGTTTGTTCGTGTGTGTTTGAGGGTGTGCGTGTGCCAGTGACACCGAACCGTTAGCACGTTGGCCATCACATAAAAGACGAAACCAGCAGCGGTGTAAGTGCACAAGCAAGCTCCCTGCACTTACGCCGACCGTTCGATCGATCTATGAATGATCGATGATTATCGTACGCTACAGAACGGTTAGGTTGCGCGCGATCGAAAATCTATGCTCAAGAGGTACGACGATGGCAACAAGTTATTCTTCTTACATACACACACACACACACACACACTTTGGATTGGGACATTTGGTGCGGCACAAAAATCATAATGTGTAATCATAATAATGATGATAAAAAATCACAGCTGCCGATCGATGAAATTTTGCACTGTCGCATGCATAGTGTGAATGACTCTGTACGTGCGTACGCGTGACGTACGCTTTGACACCTGGAAGTTTTCAGCACGTGACAAAGTTTGCCGACACAGATACCGTTAGTTTAGGATACTGGGTTGCGTAACACGAGCAACACAACTTTGAACGCATTGCATTTCGAGCTGTGGCACTGCGCGTGTGCGTTTCGAGCTTGTGCGAACAATACGAGCTGATCGATCGCCGTTGCGACGCCATGATCGAGGTTATGAAATAATGAAATGAAACAAGTCTTTATTCGTTCGTATCTTGTGAGCCTGTAACAATCGGATAGAATGAAATTCACGCGACATTATCGCGTGGAATGTCGTGTGAGTCTCGTGAAGTCTCAGACTTGGCTATTAGAGAGTAGCAAGCGCAGTGTTATCACGCTATTGTCGTTTCGTTTCATTTGGAACTCGGCAGCAATCAAGATTCACTGACTGATTGAATTCATTTGACAACTAAAACACATTCAATATTGAACGTGTTTTAGCAAAACGTAAGGCAAATGACTCGACACAAAATGCAACTCACACAAAATCCAATCAAATCGAATCACAACGCTATAGACAACTTTGGTAGCTGTGATGTCAGTGCCTTTAGTTGCATTGTTGTCCAACTAAACAACTAGCAAAGTCAGAGACGAAACTCGCCGATGGCCGCTGTTGGCTGTTAGCCGTTAGTTGTTAGTTGTTAGTTGTTAGCTGTTAGTGGCAGGATGTCCGACTTTTGAGCTGTCGCTCTCGCTTGCACACACACACAAAACAATACGACAACAACAATAACGAAGCTCGTATCATATGCAATTGAAACAGCGAACTAGCGAACGTTGAACAAACGAATGTTCTGTTGCTCGTGCGTCAACTGCAGCAAAACTAAAAGAAATAGAGAGAGAGAGAGAGAGAGGAAAAGTTCGTGATGAGCGGTGCACGCGAACAGCACGTGCTTCTTTGTTCATTCTACACGTCACACACGAGCGAGCACGCCTTTTGTGCTAGTATCGATGTTTGTTTTAGATTTTGTACACTTTGTGTTTCATTTTTTGACGCTACAAAATTTCCTTCTCCGACAAAAGCAGCGAACAATATTTACGAGGAGGACGGCGACCACGACAGCGTTAGAATTACGCTAGAGCTTGCAAATATCGCACGCACGCACTCACGCACTCACGCACTCACATGCACACAATTGAGAAATTTTAGCGAACAATTTCGTAAGCAATCGTTTCAACAAACGTTATGTTTACACGCGCACGTCATGCATACGCATTGAATTGCACTGTCGGTGCATGGATGCAATTGCATGACGTAATCACGCTCGCCCGTTGGTTCTATTTTGATGCTTGTTATTATATTTGCGTGCTGGGTAGCACGCAAATTTGCCTCTCTTTGACATGGACACCTCTAACGCACGCGCACGCGCAAGCTACAAGATTGGATTTTGTATTGAATGTATGCATGTGCGTGTGTATTGCACGATTGTGTAAGTGAAAGTAACAGCGGCACACTAACTAAATTGATTGGTGCACCAACAATGTGTATATGTGTGATCGCCGATATTGATTGGCGGCAACGTCATAGGTAGCAATGGAGTGCAAAGTTTACACGTTGCTGCCACTTTTTTTTCATTTTTTTTTTCATATTTCATTCACGCCAGCAAACGTCAAATAAACAAACAGATGAATGAGACGGACAGACAGATCGAGCAGACGCACGTCGCACTAACGACTCGAGCTACCGATGATCGAATGAGCACGAATGATTACATGTACTTTGTAGTGCATAGTGAATGAGTGCGAACAAAACTAACGGTAAAATTTGCACGCTAACCCGTGAATATTGTGCAATGATTGTGACGCAATGTGCATTGAGTATCGAACGAGCACAGCCACACATGATCAATTAATAGTTCAAGCAGTAACGTAAAAAACGAACCAACTAATGAAGCAATTGATTCATTTGCTCGTTCTGTTTTAGTTTTGCTTTGCTTTGTTTTGTTTTGATGTTCTCTGTTCACCTGGCCAGGTCGACGACACGCGCTCACTCGCTCGCTCGCAGGTTGATGAACGATAAGCAATCAGTGGCACGCGCTAATTGATTTATCGTCAGCTTCTTTATCGTTCATCGACTGTTCACGAACGAATTCATCAAGTTTCGCTGGCTCGCTCATGAGTTGCTCGACGTGTAATTCGACCTATAATCGAGAATGAACGATGCTCTCGGCACTGAGCACGGAAACGTCGTAATGTCGATGTTGCATGCACAGCGCATCTGAAAATTGATAACAACAATGTTCGTTACGCAACATTGAGAGAAAGTCGTCTTCCGGTGAAGAAAATGAATTCACATTCGGCAGACAGCGCCGTCGAAGACGTCAAGATGCGATGATGCAATGACGCAATAACCCGATAACGCAAAGAACTCAGACGCCAAGAGGGAGGGAGGCCACTGTAATAGAGATAGAAATCGAGATGCAACTTTTGGTCGTGAAAAGTCGGACACGAAAATTGATCAAAAGAAAAAAAATACGTGATTTGTTTCTTTGATTCGTGTGCGTGCTTATTTTACATACACAAAAGTTGTAATAATATACATTGATGCGATTTTGTGACTGTCTGTCTGCCTGTCGTGTGTGAGAGCAAAACTGTGTGAGTAGCACATTAGTGACAGCAACAAAATAGTCCGCCCCAATATGCAACCGATGCTAATGGTGTTTCGACGACAATAGCAATGATTTTTGTTTTCTTCTCCATCTGTGTATCGAGAAAAATTTTAAACAAAATTGCAAGCACAATGAATCTCAGTTGCTGTCGATTGTAATCTGCTGCTGCTGTCTGTGTGTCTTATCAATAATAGATAACTTTGCCTTGTTTTTTCATCCACAGTTAGACTAACACACATTCAAAACCAAAGATCGGCTCGAATGACGCAATCATTCGAGCCAACAAGGGCAAGCAAGTAAGTAAGCTCTGTGTGCCGACGACATGAAAGTAATTCGAGCTGAGCTCATATTGCTTTGAGTTGTTAGCGACGATCTCGCTTATAACGCACGCTGACGCTTGATTGTTGTTCGCTCATCTTGTCAGCGCCAATGTCATTTGGCGCCATGTCGAATCATACGAAGGTGAAATGTGATCTTATTTCTTTCAAAGAGTGAAAAATGAAAATAGCGAGATTCGAAAAACAGATCTCTTACTTTAACGAGAACACACACACACACACACACACAATAACGGATTGCTATTACGAAGTTGAGTTTTTTTAGAATAAAAAAAGTTTCAAAAAAGAGTCATCTCATTTTCTCTTTCATCGATCAATTTCTATAATTGAGACGCACACACAAATGTGAAAATCAGTGCTTGCCTATAAGACTGGCGCGTGTTCTGACTCTTGGCACTCACGTACACGTGCTCAAACTAGTGAGAGCGAAACGTGAGAGCACAAAGGGATGATCGTCGTCGTCATACACAATTATAGGCGACCGTGTGCATGATTACGTAATCATTTCGTGACACTGTGTGTGTGTGTCTTGTATTTTTATGTCGCCGACTACTTTTTATTATCGTATGTTATTACAGGCGCAAACAGAATGACCTCGTGCAAGATTTCACAACACAACGGAGCGATGATTGGACTCATCGCTCAACTCACGAGTAAAGATCAACACACACACACACACGGGGGAGAGAACAAAATCGGATGCACGTGCTTGACAACTGAAAGCAACAGTCAGCTATCCATCCAGCCAAACAGACAGCGGTTTTGTTTTGATTGTGCACGTGCATTGGTTGCATGCTGTGCCATTGTTGTACCTCCTTTTATTCTTCTTTTTCTTCTTTCCCTGGTTGTTCTGTTATTGTTGCTGTTGCTCAAATATAAATAAGAAGTTGTAAAATTATGGCACGTTTTTTCCAATGTTCAATGTGTTGGCGTCAATTATTGTCGGCGCCGTCATGCAACTCTCGACGCTGCTGTGCAGGTGCTGTCTGATGTCTCTTGTCTGTTGTCTACTATCTGACGCCTGCCCACTGCTGTCTGCTATTATGCAACTAACGGATGCTGAGTTTGGTTTAATTTTCAACTTTGCAATTGCAGCCATGGAAATTGTGCAAAGCAAGGCAAGGCTGGGCTGGGTCGGATAGGGCTAGCGTTGCAAGGCGTTGCTGAAATATTGGATCAACCTTGTTGTCGCTGGTGGCTAACAGACAGAGTGACAATGAGTGAGTTTGCAATAAAAGCCGTTGTTTATTCTATCGATTATTTATCTTTCATTCATCCACAACGTGAGTGTGCACGCGCTTATAAGATTCGCGATTTATAAGAGCAAAAATAAGTAAGTAAGTAGGCAAGCAAAGCGAAGAGCAGGAAACAGCAGTAGCAGCAGCAGCAGCAGCAACAATAGTGAGTGTGACAGCGAACAGAGAAGAAAGTGAATTTTATATTGCGCAAACAACTGAATTTATCACAATGCTCGAATCTTTGAACATTGGCCTCGTTGTCGATGTGGATTTAGTTTAAAGAACGCACACGCACAACGTTGCGGGCCAACGATCTCTTTGTCGGGAGAGAGAGAGAGAGAGAGTCTATGTGAATCGCTAAATCATGGCAGTGGGCGTGGCAACCAATAATCAGCCCGAGGGGGCCAGTCAAATCACATACACACACACACAGACACACTGATACCCAAGCGACAAGAAGAAGAAGGGATTTCTTTTTCGTTGGCTTAAAAGTTAAATCTTGACTAACTCGGCCACAATTCACGTGACATTGTTGTTGGTCGTTCTGTCGTTTTGTTGTCGATCACCTCTAGCTGGCCTCTCTGGTTGTCGGCTTGCCAGCCACTAACAAGTAAACGACTAACCATCGCTTAGACTAACCAAACGATCGACGTGAGCTGTTGCGTAATCTGGACACCCCCAAGGCAAAGTGTGCGAGCTGCTACGTTGTCGTTCAAGTGTACTTTACGAGGAAAAGATAATCCGTGCTCCACGAGATCGCACGTGCAACTGTCACTGACCACTCGTCGACGAACAGCACACACTCTCGCTGTTCATTGTGTGCTGTTGAGTTCGATGATGAATTTGGTGGACGTAGCTTGATTTGCATTGCATTGCCTGTGTGTGTGCTTGTGTATTATTGAACGAAGGCCTTTCTTTTGTGCGAGCACTCATTTTTTCATTGTGCAAAGAAACTCACACCATCTTGAGCATCTTTCATTCAAATGAAGTCCAACACGTACACACACATAAGCTAAACGCACAGATACTAAACTCTCGATATAGGCTTTAATAATAACCAGCTCTTTTCTTCTCGTTTTACCACTCACACTCACACTCACACACGCGCACACGCACAAGCACAAGCACAAGCACACGCACATAATGTATCTCTGTTCACACAACAGTGTGAGGACACTGCACTTCCGGTTTACATCGTTGCCTTGGTGAAACTTAAACTGACTGTTTAATATGACGATAGTGCTGCTGCTGCTTATAGGGAGTGCCAAGCGATTAAGCACAATCATGAGCGAGCTCACGAAAAAATTGCGTGCTTAGATTTGGAATCACTTTCAGTTGGCATTGCGCAATTTGAAGAGGAAGAAGAGAATGCAAACGATCTGTTGTTGTGCGAGCAATTTTGTTACCGAGCAGCAGCAGCAGCAGCATTAGTTATAGGTTGCATGTTAGTGTGCAAGTAGCCAGCGGCTAAAAATTATTATCAAACACTCGATTTGTGTTCATGTGCGTGCGTATGTGCGCGCACAAATGCAAATGTAAAGCGCTCGTTGCGGAAATTATCACCTCGACATTGTTGTTAGCTTTACTTTTGTTATAGGCGCAAAATCTCAACTAAAATGCAAACTAAGCAGTAATGGGATCGCAATTTGGGGCCGCCGCCGTCGCCTGGGCCGCTACGAGCGTCATGGAAGCGTGAACTTGCAACTGGCACCACGAGAGCTTCATTCTCTAAATATCTTGCCAAATGTCGGAGCCTCATTCGATAGTTAGATGTTAGCTCACTGATGCACCAGTTCGTCCTAACTTGCAATGTAAATGCAAATGGAATGCTAGCTGGCTGGCGAGCATCAACCACTTAGTCAGCCAGTCAGCCGGCAGACGAAACGAATCGTTGTTTTGCTGCTGCCGTCGTTCGTTCGTCTGTTGTGTCGTTTCGTCATTTCGTCGTTCGTTCGTTCGTTCATTGGAGACAGCACAACAGAACAGAACACAGCTGAACCTGTCAGCAGTATGTATGTTTATTTTCAGATTACACAATAGAGAGCGAATAGCTGCTGTTTTGCACTTGCACTAACAAAGCAGCACCGTGTAAACTATGTAAAGTAAATCTTACAGAGAGAAAATAAGAAGGAGAAGGGAAATTTTCTGTTTTTAAAAACTTTTATTATTCCTTTTCTTCTTCTATGCCATTTTGAATCAACGAAGGAGGAGAAAAATGGCACACACTTTTCACATTGGCTCTTCTTTCACGCTTCTTTCTATGCGAAATTTCGCTGCTTTTGCTTTGTTCTGCTCTGCTCTCTGATATTTTCGAACGGACCTCCTCTTATCGGATTTTGTGTGTTTCTAAGATGATGACAACAAATGATGATAAATTGATTCGTACTCTCTAGCACCGGCACCGTCGTCATCATTTGTTTCTCTCTCTCTCTCTCTCTCTCTCTCTCTCTCCCTCTCTCTTCTTCGTCGTCGTTGTTGTTTTTCTCGAAAATTTGGCCCCTAAATCTTTCTTCTACGCTGAACGTAATTTGAACAAATGTAAAAATTACATTTGTCGCGAACGGGCAAGTAAACAGTTGCAGTCTGAACACACATTTGCATGCTTGTGCATTGTGTAAGCATGCTTTTGCAATTGTGGAGTACGCTTTGATTTAGAGCGAGCCAAAATAAAAAACAAAATTGTCGGGTGAATCGGAGTAAATGCGCCAATGCAAGCGATGTTATCATTGCTGGCGTCGATCATCAACGAACGTTCGAAAACTGCGTGGACATTGGTGCTATCATGGCAAGACGATCGACTATTGCCAATGAACTATTTTTTGCCTTCTCACGTCAACAGAGAGAGAGAGAGAGAGAGAGAGAGAGGGAGAGTCGTGATTTTGAAAACTCTGCCTCGTTCTCACAATCATGTTGACGTTATCTACAACATTTCATTCTTCATTCATTCATTGCTTCATTCGAGAGAGCAAGCTCACTCGATCCTCCAATCATTGCGTCATCGTGCCTGTGTCATTACCATGCCTCACTCTCGTAGTAATGTTACCGTTGTTGTTGCTTGTGCTGTTGCTGTTGCGTTCGAAAGATTCATCCCAGAAAACTCTACCAACTATGCTTGAGTGCATAGACTCTGTGGTCACTCAATCGTGATCTCACAACGATAATCATCACCCGCATTCGATCAGCATGTGCGCTAGAATTTACAACTTATTCCTCTTGATCTTTGCTGTCTGCACGTGCTGCACGTGCATGTATCCCATTTGCATCTTAGCTGGCGCATATATAGATTTACGCCTTTGTGTTATTATCGTACGAAGTTTTGAACGAGAGAGTGAGTGTCGATCGATGCTTTGCGATCGATAGTTTGCTTTTATCGCAACGGAATGATGAAACAGTCTGAATTGTTTGTGCCTATAAACGAACGACGACCTCGAGTGCTACGAGTAACAGCAACTGGCAACTGCGAATGAATGAAGCAAGAGTGAAATGAAAATAAATAAAAAATAGGAGCATAAAAAGAGAGTCAGATCACTAATCGAATCGCTCTCACTACGAATGGCAGCTACAAAATCAAGCTCTCATTCCATCCAACAACTGATAGAAGTTACGACATTGCAAGTTAACCAAGCCTTGCAATGCTGCACACTTGCTTTGCAATAGGTCAATAGGTCGTGCGCGCTACTTTCACAACAATAACATTGCGCCATCAGATCAATCAGCGATTGCATTGGATGGCAATCGCAATCACGCACACCTAGCACCTAGCAACACATCACGTCAACCACGTCGTGCACAACAGATGCCTGACGTTGCACACGAGAGGCTTTCGAGAGACCAGACGCTTTCGATCCGATCCATGTCGATCGGTTCGCTTAGCACACCAATCACCGTCGAATCACTCGCTTTGCCCAATCACTGCACGTGTTTATTTGTGAGTGTGTGTGTGTGCTCTTTCGATACGAATGCCGGCGCTGTTGTCACAATGGCACGACTAGTGAATGGCAGCACGTGAATGAAACAAACAAACAGCACTGCACTTCACAAAAGAAGGGTCTGCTTTTTCTTTCTTTCTCAATCAATTCTGTAACACGTTTCGCATTGTTATGTCTGTATGATCACGCGACGGTTCGGTTCAACTGTTTGTAAAAAGAAAAACACTTGCACACGTAGCAGATGCTCTTTCAGCTTCACAGAGAGCTGTTTCGACAAAATTGTCTTCAATTGAGAGGCCAATTTTTTAGATTTTAATGCTCAGTTCGACAATTGCTCAGTTTGACATTTTAGGTAGCACAACACCTGTATCGAGATCTAGTTAGATGTATTGTGATTGCAATATTGCAGCGATCAAGTGTATTTATGTTCAAAAAAATTAGCTTGTCCACCATCACGTGTCTCCTGCATCGACAATGCCACCTGCACGTACTAATGCAAATTCAACAGGCTAAAGCACAGTCGCTGGCATCGCAATGAATCAATTTTCGCGCGCCACGTGGTACATCTTGATAAATGTCTGAGTTAGATGGTGTGTGTGTTAGATCGTAGATCTTTTGAGTTAGGTTGTTATTCTTTTATTCGCTATATTCAGACTGGTGTTGTCTACTGGTTTGTGCACAGTTTATATACAATGCTACCAAAGAAAGCATGTTCCGCTCACATGACAGCAATAAGATGTTGTTATTGTGCAATAATCATTCTAACAGCCGAGCTGTTGTTGCAAGAACAGAGTTTGACTTTGCTATTCTGACAGTGTGTGTGTGTCAAATTTAACAACTTGACAACTTGAGAAAATAACTTATTGAACTTTAATTAAAAGACAATGAGAGCAGTTTGAGAAAAATCATAAACTGAATACATCGATATAGTCAATTAGTCGATCTAAATAGCAGAAAATAAAATATTAACAGTCAGCAGCAAAGATACAAAAGAGTTTACAACTTAAGTGTGGCAATTATAAAATTGAGAGCACGAACGAGGGCTTGAATATCCTATGGAGAGTGAAGCCCTCCGACGGACGAATGGTCCCGCTCACGTGTGGCCGGACATAAACATTGTAAGCTTGGCTAAATTGACGATAGATGGCGCTCCTGAACTGGCTACGCGGAAGTGGCGGTCAGTTTCACAGATTCATCAGCACGTGCGTGCCTGTAGGCGAGCGCGAGCGTGCATTGACGCGTGTGCTCGCTCGCGCTCGCGTATCAAGTGCGACAGGAAGTCGAATCGAATTTTATGAGCTACGATGTGTGTAGGTTCGTTAAGTTGTGCGTGTGCTGTATTTTTTCCTCTAACAAGCAAACAAATCAGAAGCGAGAAAAACATATCATGAAAGAACTTGTACTCTCACTCTTTTTGTCGTGTCTTCTCTTGTCTTCGTGTTCCGTTCGGCGTCTCGGCTCGTTCTCTTTTCACGCGTCGTCATTGGCGCCTCTTGAGAATCAACTGAGCGAGAAGTAGATGTTGCGTGTGATCACACATTAACCATCGATATATCGATGGCTGCCACTGTCGCCGCTGCAATCATCGAACAGTTAGAAGATTCAGCCTCTAGCAATCAGCTCTTTATCAGCTGACCTTATAGTCTGCTCTCGGTTGATGATCAGTGTGTGAATGAGTGAGTTTTGTTATTGTCTAGAGCGTGTGTGTATCTCTTAGCTTCTCGTTGGCACACACAATACACACACACACACACACACACACACACACACACACACACACACACACACA
>JAIFTH010000566.1:0-22600 GCA_019968535.1 Fragariocoptes setiger | reverse complement strand
TTCGAATCTCGTCGACAACAAATTGCAAGTAAGAACTCGCGCTTATGGCAAAATCTCTTTTACAGTCTACCCGCAGTCGATTCATGAAATGCAAGTTTAGTGAGCCACACTTCAATGTGCCCGGTTCACGGTGTTTTTCGGCTATACCAGTTTATCCGGGAACTTCATCCTAACCAGCTATCATTCTAGATGTTCATGTTTGGTTTCTCTATCCATCTCTAATTCCGCATTCTCAGGCGAATCATGGGTGCCCTGGCATGGATATTTTTCACATCACTCTGGGCCGTTGTAGGCATTGTTCTCCGTTTCTTCGTACCCAAAGGACCCAACCAAGGTCTCATACAGACATGTCTATCTGTCACGGCTGTCTGTTGTTATTTAATATGGATGTGCGCATACTTATCCCAGATCAATCCTTTATTTGGACCTCAATTGAATAATGTCACGCTGTCACTAATGAAGCGGACTAAAATATAGCCCTTATGCTCGCCATATTCTACTCAAAAGATATTCCTTAAACAAGCCCACAATCGATATCCCCACATACGATCTATGATTCCATTGGTTGGAATCATGGTCAATAACCAAGAAATAGTCATTACATTCATATGAAAACATGAAAATTCATAATGAATTTTATTATTTTCCAATATCTGTTAAACGAATAGAATCAAAATTATCATCGTATTGACTCAGGCTCAACTACACTCAATCCTCTACTCTTTAGGTCCGATCATATCTTCTGGTCTGATTATTTCGTCAAACTTATCCCCAGATAACATATCTAGCTCAATAGCCGTTTCCCGTAAGGTTTTTCCTGTTTTATGCGCAGTTTTTGCAATTTTCGCCGCATTCTCGTAACCAATGTGAGGGTTGAGGGCGGTAACTAACATTAGACTCTCATCACGTAACTGGTCGACTCGTTTTTTGTTCACAACAATTCCTTTAACACAATTTTCTGTAAATGATTGGCAACTATCAGCCAGCAAAGCTATTGATCTCAGCACGTTCGAGATGATCATAGGTTTGAAGACATTTAGCTCAAAGTGCCCGTTTGCACCTCCAATGGTGACAGCTACGTGATTACCCATAACTTGGGCTGCCACCATAGTTAGTGCCTCACATTGAGTTGGGTTGACTTTACCTGGCATGATGGATGAGCCTGGTTCATTTTCGGGTAATGACAGCTCCCCAAGGCCACACCTCGGACCACTAGCTAACAATCGTATGTCGTTGGCGATTTTGAAACAACTCGTAGCGATAGTATTCAGTGAACCACTCAATTCTACACATGCATCATGAGCTGCCAAGCTTTCAAACTTGTTTAGCGAAGTTCTAAAAGGCAATAGAGTACATTTGGCAATCTCCTTAGCTACCATCACGTCCCAACCTTTCTTAGTATTGAGACCTGTTCCTACCGCTGTTCCTCCAAGCGCGAGTTCATACATACGAGGATCAAGTGCGGCCTCAATGCGCCGAATACCGTATTGCACTTGTTGGGCGTAGGCAGAAAATTCCTGACCCAAGGTTAATGGAGTCGCATCCTGTAAATGTGTGCGACCTATTTTAATGATAGTGTCGAATTCTTGTTGTTTATCTCGCAGAGCTTCGTGAAATTTAGTTAATGACGGTAAGAGTCTATGGTGTACCTCTGTAACAGCTGCAATGTGCATAGCAGTAGGAAAGGTATCGTTGCTTGATTGAGATTTGTTTACGTGGTCGTTTGGATGAACCAATGATTTAGATCCACGTGAGCCACCAAGGATTTCAGATGCACGGTTAGCGATAACTTCGTTAACGTTCATATTCGTCTGAGTGCCGCTCCCTGTTTGCCAAATGACTAGAGGAAACTCCTGGGACAAGCTCGAATCTGGTATAGTCTCTTCGATGATTTCATCAGCAGCTTTCACGATTGCCTGTGCGATATTTTCCGGCAATGTCTTGAGATTTTGATTCACTCGCGCGCACGCTTTCTTGACAATTGCCAGAGATTTGATCACGGTACGCGGCATTATTTCGCCACCCCAATTTCGATCTACTTCAGATTGTACTCCTATCTTGAAGTTCAGCTTGGATCGTTGCGTTTGAGCCCCATAAAGACGTTGATAAGGCACACGAAGCTCACCCATAGTATCGCGTTCTATGCGAAAGTCACCATCCATGTTTGAGGGCGGTGAATTGACACTAAAGAATCGCATGAAAACACTAACTCTGACGGGGCTAATAGTTCTGGTAGTTGCGTGTAAAACGTTCATTGTGAACCGGTGATAATTATTATTCACTTGTCGAATAAAAATGATATGGTGCAATAAGTACTTGATCAATCGACTACGAAAGAATGCCGCTTCGCCAATGAGTTTGTTAGGTGCACCCTGGATGCATACGTGCAGTCCTGCAGAAGTCACGCAACGTTCGAGTGACCTGCATCTGCAGGTCGCTGATTTCATTCATTCACTTTCGATTCGCAACAGCGTCAAAATGCTCGACATGTGGTGTTATTTTATTTTTTCTGCAACTTGCTAAACCGATGCACACATGTGATCACGGCGTTCGCTTTGTCAGGTAAATGATCATGGAACTAAATAAAATCAAACGTCCAAAAACATTCTACAAGGATGTTGGCCTCGTACTGGACCCAAACAAGATAAAGAAAGGAAAACGAAAAAGCAAGAGAAAGGGCGCCGATACCAGCAAGTTTGTTCAAGAATTAGAAGAAAAAGCTGCCCAGGAGCCAAAACGAAAGTTTAAATTTGGTAAAACTATGAGTGAAGAGTTAGCTTACTACATGGAAAAATATGGCGAAGATTACGAAGCTATGGCCAGAGATCGCAAAAATGTTTATCAAGATTCGCCGGGTCAAATCAAGGCCAAGATTAAAAAGCATTTGGCAATTCAAGAACGCCAAGCTGGCAACTGACTGACCACCACAAATTGATTGCTGACCATGAACCGTAACATCATTTTCATTTTCAATTCTTTATAAATGAATTGTCACCTTAGTAATCGTCACCTCGGCTGATAACTTCTTTGCATGTTGGTCTTAATAAAATAGTATGCTCATACTGGGCTGTATAGCAACCTTTCTGATCACACAATGGCGGATAAGGATCAACGATTCCCTTATCACACAGATCTTTTAAGGCCAACAGATAACGCGTTTGGCCAGCACGATCTAGCCATCGTCGGCAAAACGCCAGGGTGCCAAACTGTCTATCGATCACTCCCAAAAGTTGCTTTGATTTTGTCAATCGCAACTGAGTAAAGCCAGCGTCATAATTTTTCATGTAGTGAGATGTTTCCATGTCATCATGAACCAGTCCTTTGCCCGTTGAACCGAACGTTTCGATGGCATAAAATTCTCCTTCCTCCATGCGTGTCGCTTCTCCTCCTTTAACTATGGGAACTGTTTTGCCTCCATGAACTCGGTACTGACCAATCGAGTGCCCATTCAGATTACGAATACATTTGATTGGGTATGTTTTTCCATCTAAATCGATCTCGTAAGATTCCATCACTTCTTGAATGGCCTCTCCGATGTCGCAAAGTCTTACATCAATTCCCGCAGCTTTAATGCCAGTGTTAGTTGCATCTTTGACTGCTTGCAACAAACGGTCGTATTTGGGATTGAAAGTTAGAGTGAATGCACAATCAATGATGCGTCCATTAACGTGGGTTCCAAAGTCAATCTTACAGACGTCATCTTGTTGTAGCACAGTCTTGTCATCGCCGTTCGGAGTATAATGAGCAGCGCATTGATTTAGACTACAGCCTGTCGGAAATGCCAATCCGGCTTCGAGACCGTTTTCTTTTACGAGCTTTCGTGCGATACCCTCGAGGGTCTCACATATATGTATCATTGTCATTCCGGGCTTAATATAATTCTTCATATATTTGCGCGTCTGACGGTGCGCTTCGGCCGCGATACGTGCATCCTTGTAATGGTCCTCATTGGCTCGCTCGATTGTTTTCTTTTCCTCGTTAGTTACACGGTCACTGGCGTTCCGATAATCGTTGACGATCGGATATTCCATTTCCTCGCCAACTGGATAATTGCCCTGTGGAAACAGGTCGACGATAGGTACCGACGGCGGATCAGTTTGCTGTTTTTTACCCATGATGGTGATGATGATGCGAACAACAATATACGACTCAGAGGAAAATTCTAGTTGATGGCAGATTTTCAATGATTTACAAATTTGGTGTCAATAAATCAGTGGACCCTTGTCCGGTGTCATGAGTCACGTGCTTTGCCACAAGAGCAGTCGCACATCCAGCACACAAAAGAAGAGCCAGATGCACGGTTTTGTGCGCATCGTCAACTACAGCTGGCTCTCGATTCTCGTAGCTCACGATATACAGTGTAAAGGGTGTTTCAAACTAAAGGATCATCACAGCTGATGTGTGTGCCTTTGCGCAGTGCTTTTCACGCTCCCGTTGATCTCTGTGTTAATTGTTACGCGCATCTCGGGACACTATGGATCGTCAGCACCCAAGTGATAACAAAATCATCTCTTTTTGTCGTAATAATCAGTCATTCCCCCTGACCGCCTCTTTCTAGCCCTGAATCCTTGTCGGTATTTGCCCAGATTTCACCCTAAACCCCAGAACACTGTTTGGGTTTTTGGACTTCCTTTTGGTACTTTACCCTGGATTATCGCAGGCTCATCGCAGATTGCCTGATTGGTTTACCCTTGACGACAATGAAGCTCCACAATATTCAACATGTCCCACAATAGCCATATCAGCTGGGCATGATTTAGTTCGAAACACCCTTTATGGTACACCCTAGCGTGACACACACTTGTTTTACTTTTATTTCATTTCATACATGCTTTTTCATATGATCCTCAGAACAATCTCACATTCATTTCAGTGCCTTTATATCACTATCACATTCATGCTTCAACATTCCGTTTGCATATCCAGTGTGTAGCCTGATTTCATTGAAGCCCACAACCATGAAAGTTGCAATCGTTCACCCTGATTTAGGATTAGGGGGAGCCGAACGCCTCATTCTAGATATTGCCTTAGCTTTGAAACGTCGTAAGCATGATGTTAAGATCATCACCGGCTATCATGACACTTCAAGATGCTTTGTCGAAAGTCGCGACGGGACAATTGACGTAGAAGTAGCCGGATCGTCGGTACCTCGCACGCTATTCGGTCGATTTCATGCACTATTAGCTTATGTAAGGATGATCTGGATAGCCATATATTTAGTATTCTTCTCTCACTACCAATTCGACATGATTATTTGTGATCAGGTTTCAGCGTGTATACCTTTCTTGCGCCTGTCACGTAAATTTACCATATTCTATTGTCACTACCCAGATCAATTATTGACACATCGATACAGTTTACTCAAAAAAATTTATCGTTGGCCTCTCGATTGGTTCGAACAATTCACCACCGGTCAAGCTGGTCTTGTACTTGTCAATTCAGAGTTCACTGCCAACGTATTTCGTCAAACATTCACATCGCTTTCAGATGTGAGAATTCAAGTGTTGTACCCGACTGTGGATTTCACTACGATTCAAAGATTCAGACCTAGTCCCGAACGATTGCAGTCTTTAAAATCGTCACTCAATGGAGACGACTTTGTCATTCTATCATTGAATCGTTATGAGCGTAAAAAGAATCTTGAATTGTCAATAAGAGCCCTGTCAATATTAGCAGAAAACGATCCCACCACTAGGCCTAGAATTCATCTTATTATAGCCGGTGGCTACGATGAGCGTTTGTCAGAGAATCGTGACTATTACGAAGAATTGTTGCGTCTTTCATTCGAGCTCAGCGTCAGGCCTATGATCACATTTATAAAGTCACCTGACGATGATGACAAATTAGAATTGCTATATTTATGTGATGCCGTCGTATATACACCTGAGAACGAACATTTTGGAATTGTGCCTTTAGAGGGTATGGCTATGGGCAAGCCGGTAATTGCTTGCCAAAGCGGGGGCCCACTAGAAACAATTGTTCACGGCAAAACAGGCTTCTTGTGCAAACCACGGCCAGAAGAATTTGCTAAAGCCATGGCAACTTTGTCGATTCCCAATGATAGACGATTGGCCAGACGTATGGGAGAAATGGCTCGACAGAGAGTTGAGAAATATTTCTCATTTGAGAAATTCTCTTCGGAGTTGATCAATATATGTGAGCAAAATGTGAGCCGATTACAATGATTAATTTTTTATGCTAGAAATAAACATGAGTCTGATCGATCGTAATAACAGCCCAATGACGCACACGCATTTTACGTTGCCGCATCAACTCACCGCGAGATATCTAGGCTGTTTGTCTATCTGTTAAGTTCATTGGAATATCTCACACACATGTTTCCACAGCTAATTGTGGTCAGATCACCCATCAGATTGAATTGAACCTTTCATTGGGATTCCATAACAAGACATTGAGCAAGAGCTATTACGAACATGAAAGTAGTGCACACAATACATGACATGAAGCAAGCCGTTCTTGAGTATAGACATCGTGAATATGAATCAAAAAGTATATCAAATGTTGTGTCGTTAGTACCGACCATGGGAAATCTACACTCGGGCCATTTGCGAATCATGGAGCAAGCAAGGCTAGAGTCTGGGCCCAATTCACTCGTGGTTGTATCTATATTTATAAATAGGCTGCAATTCAACGATACAAGCGATTATCTTGCGTATCCTCGTACAATCAAGGCAGATATAAGCGCGTGTGATGCGTCTAACATGATAGACATTGTTTTTGCTCCGCCAACCGATAGCGTTGAGATGTATCCCAATGATATTGGGTGCAAAGTTGCGCCACCAGATACAAGTGAGCTTGCCACAAAATTGGAGGGCGCACATCGGCCGGGTCATTTTATTGGCATGCTAACTGTGGTAACGAAATTATTCAACATAGTTCAACCAAATTGTGCGTACTTCGGAAGAAAAGATTATCAACAGCTACTATTAGTGAAACGTCTTGTTGAAGATTTATGCATATCAATGCCGAATAAGATATTATCAGTTGACACAGTGCGTGAACATGACGGTCTGGCCATGTCCTCTCGCAATTCAAGATTGACTTCGTTTGAACGATATCAGCTAGCACCTATTTTATATGCAACACTTATGATATTGCGAAACGTTTTATCATATGATGCGAATGAGGAACGTAAAATTCCACACATAACCATTGGTGAGGGATTAACTAAAGCCAAAAAATACCTTGAGGACCATGCACCAAGTATACAGCTTGAATATTTAGAAATACGTCAGGCGAATCCCAGATTCGAGTCTTTGAGAGACACTACGAGAGTTCTCGTTTCTTCTGCCAATGAATCTTGGAGTAACAGTTCATTCGAATGTGTTGCCTTGATTGCAGCAAACGTGGGTCAAGTGCGTCTGATTGATAATATTGATATTGTTTTGATTATAGCTCCAGAGTGAAGAGTAATTGATGACAAAAGCACCACTTGTTGAGCTCCAGGACAACACAAGAGTGGGCTTTCTTGTCTTCACAAAAACCCTTGGGTTACTAGTCAAAGCATGAGCAATATTCCATGGCGCATCAGTTGGTAATTAAATTAGAGCAACAGCTTTGTTGTTGAGAATTTAGAAATAATTGTTCGAACACCTTAATTTTTACTTTATTATGTTTGTCCTTACGTGTTGTATGACGATATGTTCTTTAATTTCTAACGTAAAATGTCTCAAAGAATGTTTAGATCCAAACTCAAATATGAGTATACATGCAGAGAGGTTTTTCATTTGATCTTATTCGAAAAACGATTCAATTAATCAATCTTATTGCTCCTCATCTTGAATTGCATCCAATTTGGGCTTTCCAGTAGCACTGATTTTTCGCGAATCTGTTTTGGCTCCGTTATTAGCTTTATCATTATCTTCTTCATTGGATTTATTCGTTGTGCTATCATCCTGTTTGATCCAATACCAGATGTTCAGCTTACTACTTCCTCGGCGAATGTTTTTCCTTCGCGCCGCCATAGCTTTGTCTGCTTCGTCCAAGTAAGGCGCGTACACTTTAAGAACAGCATTCACCTGATCTTGCGTAATCCCAAGCTCGTCTTTGAGTTCCGCTAGTGATTTGCATCCGCTGGGTGCACGTCGGTAATTTTTGTCACATGTGCCACCCATAAAATCTGGTAAATTTTCTTTAGCGATCCATTCGTACACATCGCTCGAGCCTGCTTGATTGATAAGCTTACGATAGTCGGCTGGCAAACATTTAGTGGCCATGCTTAATGTTGCACGCAATATCCACGGCAATTGATACACGAGTACATAATTGAGTCCTTTGGGCAAATGAGGTATAATTTCATTGATCATAAACCACAACATTGACATATCCACATTTGCCATGCCTGCGCCAGTACAATCGAACAAAATCGCCATGCCACGTCCGTCACGTTCACTATCGACTCGATTGGCAATGTGGATTAGAAAACGTTGTAACAAATCTTTGACACATTCAAGTTTCTTGGAAGATCGAAATAGGCAAAATATATTTGGTTTAGATATTATGATTAAGATATAAGATCAATAAAATGGAAGCTCTTGCTTCTTCTCTTTGCCCAATTAAGATTGTTGTTTACCTTTGTATAAAAGCGTGCTCGCACGAAAATGACTGTATTGCCAAGCTTGTCTTCTTCGTAGGGAAACATTGCACCAATTTTGTAGAATTCCTCAGGAAAGTCTGTATCTTTCCAACGCGGCATACCTAGCCGATGACGCCATTTGCCACAATCAATAATCATTTGAGCAGCGGCAGCTGCATCGAGCTGTTTGCGCAATAAAAAGCGTGATACCGTCCAGTCAGATTTCTGGAAGCGTTCTATATCAGATGGATCGTAAAGATCGGGATGAGCTGCAAAATCTTTCATAATGACCTCCCGAACTTTTTTTATCAATTCGGGGTCAGAATTTGGTGTCTGATCGGTAATTAATGATTGCAATCGATTGCGTTCTTTTACTTTGATAAAATCACGTGTAGCCATACGATTGATCGGCATTTTGATATATTGGATTGGTTGCTTTCTTTGGAGTCAAAATGAAGAGTTTGTTGGAGCAAAGATGATCTTGATCACTTTCTGAGCCGATCTTAGCTAAATAAGAACCGATTTGTGATGAAAATTTCGTCGATACTTTTCCACAAAGGCAAATTTTTCTTTCTTCCTCTGACTAATCATTGATGACTGACTATTTCTCACGAATCATTGATGTGTGTAGATGAGCCGTGTCGCTGTTGTTGCTGCGAATGTTTTCGGTACGAATGTCTTGATGACTTTGTCTAGATGAACATAGCACAGTAATATTCAATATCAGTGTGCGTTACGAAACACGTAAAAGAGCATCTGAATGTAAGAGGGCAAGATTCCAGACGAGACAAACCGATACTCGCATCATTGCGAGAGCGTACACCCATAGTCGACAGAATCATCACACTTTACACTACGAACGACTGCTAGGCCACTAACAAAACTTGATATATAGAATTGTCAGGTCTGCTTTCGTATTTGGCGCCGTCAGGTATTACTCAAATATCAATTGCTTGATTAATGTAAGAGAAACATTAGTGAGTTTAGCCGAAGATGGGAAACATAGTAAGCTCAAGTACGGGATGAGTGAAAGTAAGAGTTGCGACGAGCAACAGGCGAAGCACTTAATTCACGGCTAACCATTCATCGGGTGCGCGTAGCGAGAGTGTTGTCGTTGTGGTAATGGTTGTTGCATTACTAATGCTACCGCTGTTTACGTTTTGGACGCCAAACAGAATATCATAAACCAAAATCCTCATCATAAGTATCGAAATCGAACTCACAAACAAACAAGCAAACAATCCAAGCAACTAGCTTGCGAATAAATGGCGTCATTAAATTTTGCTATTTTTCCAAACACAAACGCACAGACAGTGTCTCTCTGATTCATGTGATTCTTGTAACACACTTGTTTTGTGCATTAAAGTTACTGAATTCTCATTCGTGTGAAGGCAAAGCATTTTTATTCCTTAGTGAAAATTTCGATGACGCAAATTTTGTTTATTCGTCCTGCTCACTTATGATAGTCTTCTCTGTTAATGTCCGTATAAACGCTTTCTCTGTATTGTCGATAAATAGCACCTGTAGTTATACCTTATCTATCAAATTGCTGCGTGCAATTGATCTGATGGCAACATTCACGCTGTGAGCCACCCAATGTTGGTGGATATCATCATTTTAGACTCAACAGCGACGTGTCTTGTTGCCCTTTACAATTTTTGTTAACGTCTGCGCTTGAAACTGGTGTGGACAACTTTGAAGGTATCAAAACTGACATTGCATCATTAACCGTCAACGCTGGGCTGGCACGTGTTGCGTGAGAGCTCCTTATATTTCGGCATCTTATCTCGATATATCGACATCAACAAAAGATATTCGATAATATTGTAATAGAGAGATCAGACTATGTGGCATACGTCACAAAGTTTAACGGTTCATCCTATTCTATCCCAAAACACTAATCAATAATGTAAATTACATCATATATCACAATAACAAGTGTCTCAATGAACATTCATTGAATTAAACTTTAAATTGAAGTGACTTAGAATAGAAATAACAATCATAACCTCTATAAGTTTTTCTCATTTTCTATACTTTCCTCCAGCTTGGTTTTGAAAAATTTTTCCTCAAATTTACCGTTCAATCAACATCATTCTATCGTCATGCATCTTAAACCTTTCCCAACTTTGCAAAGGTGCTGATATCAACGATGACAATATGTGAATCTGCATGAGCTCGCTTTTTGAAGGAACAAATTCACGTTACAAGGTTACAACAGGTGGCGTTGCATTAGCTTTGAAGGTGGCTTTTTTTATTTCATTATTATTATTAATACTATGATCCAATAGACACCCAACTAATTTCTTTATCACATGATCTTCGGGTGAAAATCTACAGCGAAATTCACCCGACGGGCTTGCATCAAATTGCATTCTGAGATGATAGTATTTGCATTCAATTATGACCAATCGAATGCATCAAATCATTCGTCAGGTCCACTTGATAATCACTGGTTCGAAGCGCAGCTATTTTTACAAAATAACCTGCTGGTGTTATGACCATAGCCTGTGCCGTGACGTCTCATAAGTCTGACCACTGCACAACAGACAGCCGGTTCGAAATACAGGCTCACAAGCACAGAGAACAGAAATCTCGAACCGATAACGAGTTCTCTTGCCTGCTTGAGTTCCACAGCGCGAGAAAGCAGAACAAAGACCAAGACGATTGACCAACATTAAGTGCAAAGCCTTTGCGCTTAATGCTGCCGCTACGTTGGTCAGCAGTCCATTGCAGCATCGTTCACCGAAATGTATCGGTCATCAGTAGGTATCAGACAACAACACATTAGAATCTATTGGCTTCTCACTTCAATTTAATATATAAATCAATATTGTCCGATTCATTTCACAGGATCTCCAATTTTATTTCAAGACAGTACACCTCTATACTATTATTATTAATATTTTCTGAGAATCCACTGTTGATCATATTTAGCCACGATGTGGCGTATGATGAGTCATGACCATTGGTTCCTCAAATCATGTTTGCATGTCCATTTCTGAAAGTATAATATCATATTGAATTGTCAACTTCTGTAATATTTATTCTCTCCAGAGAATAAGCAACATAACATCAACATCAAATGTCATAGATGACTCATTCATTAATATTATTGCAAATAGGTTAAAAAAGAAGAAAAAATATACACATCAACACAATGCTCAATGAAAATCACGGTGCCTTATCATCATCACTAGTTAAAATTATGACAATTTGTCGCAGCGACATCGTTAATCGATCTCACATGTTTTATACCACGAATTTTGGCCGGTATCGGCATCGTCGATACCGGCGTCCGCCAATTATATCACATATGATAGCAAACACAACAACAATGATGTTACTAATTCTCACCTTAGTACTAGCACACGTTAATGGAGCAAACGGACAATCATTAAACTTTGTCAAGAGCATGGATTCACATACTGTCAACGAGAACACACCAATCGGTGAGAAAATTTATCGCTTGGAGGCACAAGATAATTATGGATCACGAGCTCATTATAGTTTAGAGGGAACGTCTTTGTTTACTGTCAATAAGCTCACCGGTGACGTATCCGTGGCCGCCAATATCGATCGTGAAACTATTGGCAATCAAGTACGGCTGATTGTCGTAGCAACCAGTGTGCCAACCATAACGCCTGTCAATCAATTGACATCAACTGCAAAACGGGCGGAGACTATTCGCTTACCGATCATTGTTTACATAATAGACCGCAATGACAATCCGCCTCGCTTCAAGCAAGTACGTCTTGGCGATCGCAACAGTACCATTATAGATAGTGATCGTAATCCTAGAATGCTCAAGTTGAATGTTAGTGAGGACGCACCACCGGGAACTGTTTTGATTGGCCTAATAGAAGCTAATGATCCTGATATTGGTGGTGAGGCTCCATTGACAGCCATGTGTGGAATGTGTGATCCCGAGTTTGAGCTAATGATCACACCAAACGAACGACCACTCAATAACAGGGTCAGTTTTTCTCTTCAAACGATGAGTAATCTATCTTATGTACCTTTAGACAATGTACGCCGATTAGGTATCATCGTCACTGACGGAATATTCAACGTAACCATGATTGTCGAGATAACCATCCTAAACGTACAAAATAGAGCCCCAAAATTTGTGGGAATCTCAACAATCACAGTGCCAGAAAATTTACCAGTTGATACTCCCATCATGAGTATTCGTGCCATCGACGGTGATGCCATAAGCGATATTTCTGATCAAATCGATGAGAATGTTGCCCGATCAATTTACTATCGACTCAAGCAAAATCCAAAAGACTATTTCAGTTTAAATTCTCTAACAGGTGAATTGAGCGTCCATAAGCGCATGGATCGTGAGTCTTTCATTACTACAAATGGTGTATTATCATTCCAAGTGGAGGCCCATGAGATCGTGGAGCGTGGCTCTGATAGATACGACACATCAAAGCTAGTGCTTGATCCCACAATCACAGGCCGAAATTCCACAACCATCACAATTGTCCTCACAGATGTCAACGACAATGCACCACAATGGCTCAACTTAACAGAAATCACTATACTGGGTGATGCAATGATGTCAGAAGAGAAATGGTCACAACTTCTGAGCTCATCAACGTTACCTTATGGCGGTGTGTTTGCCAACACAGGCAGAATCTATGATGTCAGTATCAGTGAAAGCGCTCTGCCTGGCACTACACTACCATTAGTTGATCTGTTTGTTCAAGATTTGGACGACGACAATTCGTCGATGTTTGCTTTATCACTTAAGGACGAATCCGGAATGTTTGATATTGAACCGAAACGAGCAACCAGTTTTACTGCGCTCACACTAAAATTGGCCTCCACGGGAGACAACAAGACCTCTTTAGATTATGAAAATCTCAACAAGCGTCAATTTATATTACAAGTTACGGCGCAAGAAACGCTGACCCGTGAACGATTCAACTCAACAGCTTTGATTCGTGTCAGTGTTCTCAACGCCAATGACAATGCACCGGAATTCCTTCAAACTTCATACGTTGCCAATGTAATGGAAGATGCTCAGATGGGGACAATAGTAATTTCGGTTGGGGCTATAGACCGTGATGCTGAACCTGGCAAGCCAATATCATTAACCTATTCGTTGGTTGGAGCAACAGCACATCTGTTCAAAGTGGACTCAACAACAGGCCTGGTGTCAGTGGCCCCGTGTATTGCCAGCGAAAATCCTAATGCTGATGAAACGCAATGCCTCGACTATGAGCACAAATCCAAACATGAACTTGATATTCGTGTTAGCGATGGTAAACTGAGCGCTCAAGTACCATTGATAATCTATGTCAATGATGTGTCGGACAATGCACCCGTGATGACTCGCAATGTATATGAAGCCACCATTGAAGAAGGCAGTGATCGTTTCGATACACCATTGCGTATTGAGGCCCACGATGCTGACAAAGTGTCAACGGTGCATTATTCCATTGTTGATGGAAACTTTGAGAATCTGTTTACGATTAACAATGTCACTGGCGAGATCCAACTAACGCGTCCCATCAAATCTATCAATAACTTTAGAGATTCCACTACGGTTACATCCGTTGTTCAGCCCAATGACACAACAGGTGTTGGACGGATTGTGCTGGTCGTGCGAGCAAGCGATGGTCAGTATGAAGCTAATTCGACTGTTATTATTGAAGTGCAAGATTCCAACGACTCGACACCGACATTTCAACGCTCAGTCTACACAACCGAAGTCAATGAAACTATTGAACCAGGAAAAGCGTTTGCCACTGTGCAAGCTTTCGATGCAGATAGTGGACCGAATGCCTTATTGTCGTATTTCATTCAGCGCGGCTCATTCGATCAGTTTTCGATTGACGAATTGAGTGGACATTTGTCGGTGTCAAGTGTACTGGACGCCGATCGTCGCTCATCTTATTCGCTGCAAGTGATTGCTGTCGACCATGGAATTGTTCCACGTACTGGCACGGTTACAATCTCAGTTAAAGTATTGAACGTCAACAACAAACCTCCGGAATTTACACCAATCGTTCAGTATGTAGATGTTCACGAAAAGCAGGCTATTGGAGCGATTTACAAAATGAAAGCACGTGACCCCGACACATCAGAAGAAGATGCTCTGTTATTTAACTTAAATTCAATCGAGGCACGCGACAAGAATGGACTTGTATTGACAGAAACAAATGTGATGAACATAGTCCTCAATACGTTTGCTATCGACGATAGCGGTAACGTTGCTGTGGCTAATTCATTAGATTTTGATAATTTTGCCTATGCGAATCTAACGATCACTGTTGAGGACAAACGTGCAGCTGAGGCAGGCGACAAGAGCCAAGTTGCATTCGGTTACTTGATTGTATCAATCATTGATAACAATGAGCATGCACCGTACTTTGTGGCGCCCTGGACACTTGAATCGCCCAGAATTATGGTACAAATGGACGAAGAACGCCCAATTGGTTCGGTGCTAACGCAGTTGGTAGCGTCCGACAGCGAGACACGCGTGAGTCATTACAAAATCGAGCCTCCAAGTGAATATTTCACTCTGGAATCGCCCCAATCAGGAATTATTATTAGCAAGCGTGTAATTGATTATGAAAAATTGATCAATACACAATCACCCTTCAATGCAATTCCAACCATCAACTTTACTGTATATGCTTACGATTCCGGCACACCACAATTGAATCAATCAGCTTTGATCACGGTCGAGATAATCCCAATCAACGATTGGGATTGTGTTTTCACTCAAACCACTTACAAAGCCAGTGTCAACGAATCTGATCCTGAGGGCACCGTTGTGGTGCGAGTTCACGCTGACGATCGTGATGCCGGCAACCACGGCCGACTGTTGTATCATTTAATCGGTGACTATAGTGACAATTTTGTTATTGATCCCAGTACCGGTGAGATTAGCGTATCACAAGAGGGTGCCATAAGTTTGGACAAGGAACGTTTACCAAAATCGCCATTGTTATTCCACGTAGTAGCCATTGATTCACCTGTTGTTCCTACCTCAGTAAGCGCAAGCGTCGGGTTGGATTCATCTAATGCATCCGAACCTGTCCCATCGGCTGAAAGTCTAATGTGCTCGGCTGGTGTCATTGTGCATGTTCGCGACATCAACGACAATCCGGCTCAATTTGAGCGACGTGTCTACGAGTCTAGCGTGTACACCGATGACGCTAGCTCCGATTCGTCAGTTCCCGTATTGCGTGTCCAAGTGCGTGATATGGACGCTACCGAGCAACATCGTAATGTCACATATCGAATTATAAACCCAACTCGTTTGTTCAATATTGAAAAAGACGGAACCATCATCTATCATCCACAACGGCATGAGGCACAACAGCAAAGTTCAAGCAACACAAATGGCGAACGAATTTACAGTCTAAGAGTAGAGGCACGTCAGCAACATTTCACTGACGAGTGCACAGTTAATATTCGCATTGTTTCAGTCAACAAATATGCACCAGAATTCAGATGGAAAGATCAAATCATGACAAACTATGTTTCAAACCGTCAGCGCCAACAACAACAATCGCAGCCCATTGTCATGGTTGCTGAGAATCAACCAGCCGGCACATGGGTGACACAAATAGAGTGTACTGACAAAGACTTGGGCGAAACAAAAATGGCATACTCATTGCGCTCATTCGCCGGACATCAAAGTACAAATAGCGACTTCAAACTGGATCCTAAAACAGGCAATCTGACCACAAAACGAATGTTGGATCGTGAACAACGTGGACGCTACGAGTTACTTGTTGCATGCCAAGACAACGGCCAACCACAAAGTCTTGAAACTCTGGCTGTTGTAACAGTGATCGTTACCGATGAGGACGACAACGTTCCATTTTTTGTCACCGGCAATGCACCTCAAGCAATGGTGGCAAAAACTCTCGACCGAGCTCAACCCAAGAACACAGTCGAATTCTACGTCGACGAAATGCAAGGACGCGGCTTGGTAGTTGGTCAAGTTAGAGCAATCGATAAGGACGACATCAATGGCGCTACTGAAAACAACACAACTCCAATTAGTTATTGTATAGTAGATGGGAATGAGTTTGGAGAATTCGAACTGGATCAGCAAACGGGAATTTTGTACACCAATCAATCCTTGGACCGAGAGCGTCAGGCGTCGTTCGAAATTGTTGTAGGCGCCATTAATGACGGACGTAGCTGCGCTGAGCTAGCGAGTGGCTTTGAGGGCAAAGTCAGCAATTCAGCTTCCGGTAATCTAATATCAAGAGCGGCCGAAGAGAAACGACGACAATTGCGAGTGCGTGTTCACATTAACGACATCAACGATAGCAAACCTCACTTCAAGAAGCCCATGTATAGGGCCGGCGTTAAACATCGTGCACCTGTCAGCACACTAGTGGCTCATGTGTCTGCAATTGATATGGACGCAGGTATCAATGCAACTCTCACTTACACTATTGCTGAGCTTTTGATGTTTAAGCGCAATCATTCGTCGTCATTCACCAATCAATGGCAATCACCATATGATGATGCAAAGGGAGTACGCCCCGTCCACAATCCATTCCGTATCGATCATCGTGGCAATGTTTATACGAATCATCTGTTGTCACAATACCCATTGGCGTCACTGTTTGTGTGCACAATTGAGGCGCGGGAGCAAGCAAATCCTTGGCGCACAGCCACCACAAAGCTTGAAATATGGATCCATGAAACATACAATCAAGTTCGTGTGAAGTTTAACATGAGTCCGCGCGAGGCACACACTCATCGAGATACTCTGGAAACTGTACTATCAAACATTACTGGCCTGAATGCGATTGTAAATGATATTCGTGCCCATTATGATCACCAGCAACAATTGCAATTGCGCGTTAATTCACGCTCAGGACGCACTAAGGAGCTCGAAAAGGATTTGACAACAGCAACTGTCAGTGATCTATTTGTAATATTCGTCGAAGGACAGCGTCTGATTGCACCCCAATTAGCAATCGATCGCTTTGATTCGAGCTTTAGCCTTCTATCTGAGTCGGACACTACTCCGACTACCTCGAGTGCTGCAAAATCTGACGATAACATGATACTATTGATTGAAAAAATTGTACCAGCCACGTCGGCAGATGCAACAATGCTCATGTTAGCTAGTACTAGCCAAAGGCACTCGGCGTCTGGCTTTTTAGGTGAATGGCTTGATGTTGCAGGCATATTTGTTATTGTAACACTGGTGATGGCATTTGTCGGTCTCGTATTAACATGTATAGGTTGCTGTTGTATGAAATCATGGCATCGCGACCAGATAATCAAAAAATCAATGGATAAATTGGCGCAGCAGCAGAGACTTCGCGAACAATTGGCCGCATCCACTACATTGCATCGTCAGGCTATGCATGCTTATCATCCGGCCAATGTAAACTCTAATCATCTGGATACAATTCTGAGCAACAATGTAAACAATGACAATTTGTCCAACCTGATGCATGCGGGTACCATAGGTTCCACGTTTGGTGTGGACAACATTGATCATCATCATGACAATCAAGTAATCTCTTCAGAGCAAAACATGACTAATCAAGCCAAAGTACAACGTCGTCAACAATTACCATCAACATCTAGGTAAGCATCATCCATAATATAATTGAATATAGTTGTCTTGGAAATTTGACTTGACTTTAAAAAAAACATATAAGTACTCAACGTGTCACTAATGTTGATATTAAACTCCGTATTTTCTTTGCAAAAAAAAGTGACCAAAACAATGGACGCGATCAATCTCAAGAGAATGCTGGAAACAAAATCATCACGAACGAACGCGATGACGATAATGATGATGATGATGACGATGACATTGTCGACGAATTAGCACACGAGGGCAGAATGAGAATCTGAATCATTATCATGACTAAAATAAACTCGGTGGGATGATTCGCACTGCTTTGGATTAGTTAGACCGCATCTGGAAGTGATTTGTATCGGATGATTTCTACATCCAGCCGAACATAAGATGATTTTCGAACAATAAAGATTTATTGTGTTCATGGTTTATTTAACTTTATCAACGCATAGTTTTCACATACTTGTTTGCGAATCAGAGACGATTTTTTACGATTGTAAGGCCACTGAGTGTTCTCTAATTGTTAAATTGGAATCTATCACATCTATTTGATGGCCGGAGGAGTATCTGATTTCTTGGCTCATCGTTTTGGTGTCTAAAAGCTTTTCCGTAATATGAACAGTAAATAAATATCAAACAGTTACTAGAGAAGCCACTCTGATCAGCAAATTGGAACGCTTCGTGCCATTCACTCGTTCCATTTTCAACTGATGTCAAACTCATTTTGTGTTGGTGCTCGCCCTAACCGGCCTCTAACAACCTTTTGGAGATCGTAATTTCTCTAGCGGACACGTGATGCCAACTTCGCGAAACAGGCTCTATTTGATTGTTTTTGTTCCACTAACTAAGTTAGTCCAACTGCACTCGGGTGTCTTTGTTTTGACTGCCTTCCCTTCAATAGCACAGGTCAAATGTAAAGAGATAATAGAATGAGATTACAGCGACAAGCATGAAAGGATAATCAAACTCTGGAAAGATGATTACTAATAGCTATTGTGAAATGCAACCCAGAAGCGCTAAATTCACTTAATTAATTGGAGCAACGTCACAATATTAGTATTCATCGGACAAAACTTCCAGAAGTTTTCCTCTAAATTGAGCAAAGCTGCGGTCGCAGGTCATTGAGCGGTCGTCAAGTTCCAACAGCACTCCCTACAGTAAACAATACAATTGTGACATCTGCAACACAATGTGGAAGCCACACAATGCACAATGTTGTACACAATACACAATGTTGCTGTCACATGCTTGAGAGAGGCCAGGAACGGGCGTGGTGCGTGTCTGCCAAGTGCAATTAGCGGTCTACTGTCACCAATAGAGAGACTACACCAACGCCGACAGCAATCTCTGGTCGCGAGGATTCATACGAAGAGCGACTTCATTTGAGCCTCTAAGCAATGATTTTTTTTGTTTTGGTTCTCTTTGTATCAGTCAATGCATTAGCATTTGATAGTACAGACATTCATTTAATCTACTAGCGCATGTACCTGCAGCTTCGCTCGCGGTTGTCATGAGCGTTTAATGTGTGCACCCGCCGGCTGTATCGCTAAAACGGCTTTCAATTTGCCCGCGCACGCAGTGCGCATGCCCGCGGCGTGTGCACCTGTCTCAAGCACAGAGAGAGAAGGGGTAAAATTGACACACAGACCCAGAGAGATGAGAGTGCGGGTTGGGGAAAAGAGGTGGACAAACACCAGGACAGAAATACTTTTTTATTTATATAAGAAGATAAGAAGATAAGATGACTTCGTCCATTCAACTCGAAGAACGTCATATACAGAAACGCGTTGTTGGTTCGTCCATCGCATCAATGTGCGTGTTTCAAGCATTTAGTTTAGTTGTAGGTCAACGTTTTTCACGCTTGTTGCTTTCACATGCACTGTTGAGCCACAACATTTATTGCACGAACTGCAGCAGTGGGTTAGTTGATTGTCATATGAACAGCTGGCGTATGTGACTTCCTGAGTGTCTGCTGTATTTCATGCTGCATCGAAAGAATGATGTTCTTGATGTGCTGTAGTTAGCAATCCATCTTACTCTCTTCTTTTAGTCTTTGAGATTTGATTTGTTTAGTAGGCTCATGTCCTGCGAATGCGTTGATGCCATTCAAAACATGGCATTCACAACTGAGTGCAGATACAATTACTGCAATTATTTCGATTCACAAGTAAAAACTGGAGGATTTTCTATTTGCTGTTGCCTAATTCGTCCATTGTTGTTCCCGTGTTGCTCACAACTTGTTCCATAAAACTGCGACAGTTGGTTGCAACTTACAATTCATTCAATGATAATGGCAGCGCAAGTATTGCTTCAAAGCAGTATTGTATCTCAAAGCAGAAAGAATGATTAGAATTGCGATTGCCAATGTCAATGGCAATATCTTTCTTGCAAAATAAGTTTGTTTTCACTAGCGATTTTTAAGCAGCACTACTTGTGGCGTCCATCTGGTGATCATGTTCGAATAAAGACTGACTGTATATTGCTATGTATGCATGCAATTGTTGCCAATCAATTGTGCTCGCTCTTTATATAGCACTATCAGCAAACAACAAGCAAAATGAGCTGTCCTTGCTTGGCTCAAAAGTGAAATTTATTTGTCCCTTTTCGGCAACTCGTTCGCTCGTTCGTTCGTTTGCTCGTTGTTATCAACAAGAAGCGAATGACTTCACTTGATGCCAGTGGCCGTTGTAACGTGACCGACCAGTTACGCAATTTGCCAACACCTTGAGTACCAACACACACATATACACGAATCAATGTTAGCATTTATAAGCCACAACATCAATGGCATTGGATATTGTAAGCAATAGTGAGCGCGTGCCTTCGCTTGCTCTAGCAATTCGAAAGTGTAAACTACTCGATTGCTTGCCAATTTAGCTCCGTTCATTTTGTTCGTGTTAATAGATGTTTTTTGATGCCACAAAGTTCTCTGATTACTATTCGCGATATTCGTGTGCCATGTAATACAATCTTTATGTGATGTGCCGTCTAGATTGCTCAGTGCATGTTACGAGTCGTTTCCACTGGCGTTTATGAGCGCTTTCGTTGTTCAATTTGTTTGTCTTTTACATCACTCAGATCTCTCTCTCTCTCTCTCTCTCCCGCTTTTCTTCTAAATTCTCAACTCAATAGATCGCACTAGAATTGGCATCAATTGTGTGTTGGTCCGTGTACAAAAAGAACAAAATAAAATATTGTCATTCATTCAATCATGCATTTGTCGTTCGACTAAATCCTATACATTTTATATGCACATTGCAATGGGCACACTGCAAGTAATAATAATGAGCCAACATACAAAATTACCAAGGCCGCTTATAAACAATCATAGCGTCAACTTAACCGTGTTTGACAAGATAGTGCTGTTTGCTCATCTTTTTTGTTAGAATTTTGGGCTATGAGCGTCAGTTAGTTTAATCAAAGTTCTAGCTGATTACATAGTGCGCCAATCTTTATGACAAACAACATTCAGGAGCAACAGTATTTCGAGCACCGCATTAACTTCAAGTTTTAGCTTTATCGCACCATGAAAGTTACAGTGTAAGGCTCAGTAACTACAAAAGACACAATCAGAAGCCAAGAAGTTCGAAAAGAAAAAAAGATTAGTGGGGGAATCAAAGCATCAAGTTCATAGCTCATCAAGCTAGAAAGCTCGTTTATTTTCGTTCTATGACGTGTGTTGGTCATTGCTTGATTCTATATTCAGCCATCCAGCAGGATTAGCAACGACAACAACGGAGCCGAACGAGACGGTCAAAGGGAAACACGGCGAACTTGGCTGCATTCATTCTAGTTGTCTGTAGTCAGTCAGTCAGTTTATATGACACACGCTGGATTGCCACGCTGTAATCAAGACTCTGTTACTCTATGTCAAATGCAATGCACAATATAAAGTAAAAGTCAAAGTTTGCTAGTAAGTCCAACTTGAAGCTAACTTTGAGCTTATAGAGAGAAATAGCAGGACAAACTGAATAGCATGATTGAACCATATGAGAGGCGATCGAACGAGCAAGCCACACAGTTGTAGCCAAGAATGGTATTGCTTTCTCTGTCTGCTTGTCTGAATGTGCACCAAGCTCTTTTGGACTTCTCGATTGGCATGGTTACGCGTAGTATTGCTGACGTACAACATGTTTGACTTGGCCATAGCTTTGTGCCTCTGCATTCGAATTGAGTTGAGTGTGAGTCGCTGTCAAGCGCGATTTTTCATTCGAAGCGAGCCGACTCAAGACAATTGTTGCATGCGAACGCCAATGAACGAACGAAATGGACAGCTCGTTGCTATCTGAGTCATAGCTTCGTCCCGTTTAACAATTTGCTTGCAGACTCAAATCTCGAACCTTTTTGCGTGTATCTCGTTTTGCACGACACACACACACACACACACACACACACACACACACACACACACACACACA
>JAIFTH010000565.1:0-22618 GCA_019968535.1 Fragariocoptes setiger | reverse complement strand
TGCGTGTGTGCGTGTGTGCGTGTGTGCGTGTGTGCGTGTGTGCGTGTGTGCGTGAGTGCGTGCCACATTAGACATTCGACATTGAGCACATTCAAAGTTGGCCAACTGCAACTCCAAAGTCTGTCAGTAATTCTTTCTCTAGTTTTAGTGTTAACTATCACTAGAGAAAGAATTTAGCTTTCGTTTTAGCCGCTGGCTAGCCAAGTTAATTTTTTGGTCCAACTTTTTGGTTCGTCAATCATCATTCTTGGCGGCGGCGAAAATGATCATTTCTCGCCGCACAATCACAATCGAGTCATAGAAGCAACAGCAAGAGCATTGGTCGACATTGCACACATTGTTGAGTGTTTAGTGTTGAGAAAGACAGACAAGCAGGTAGGCAGCTAGACAGTCAGACAGACAGATAGACACGTCACACGGCGCACTAGATTAGATCGGATCAAAGCAGGTGAGTAGAGTTGTTGAGTTGAGTCGAGTCTATTTTAGGTGAGAAGAGAGAGAGAGGAAGAGATCAGACAATCATCGTGCTCGTTTTCTCAATCAACGAAGTAATCAGTGAGTCAGTGTGTGTGGGCGTGTGAATCTCGTTGGGTCCCTGCGCGCATGGCTATTGGTGGCCGTCTATTGGATTGGTGGCGCCACGGTGGACAGTCCACAGCGAGCGCCGAGAACGATGTGAAGCGGCAAGTAGATAACGACGACTTGCAACAGCGACCCATCTACTCGTTGATCAACGTGAAAAAGGTGGGCACTTTAGTGGAGCTCGAGTGCCGCGGCCTCGCCTCGAACGTCGATCAATCACAGGTACGTCACATACACTCATTTTTATGTGCATTAAATATCTGCTCACTCATCAAGCTCACTTTTAGTTGATAGCTGCGACTGTTAGCGCGACTGTAACCAGCGCGAGCGCCAGTTATTATACTGCCAATCATTCATTATTGGTTGGCACAGTTGAGCGAGAGTTGTCGAGAGTCAAGAGTTGAGAGTTTAGTCATGATTAAGCCAATGCACAACAGTTGTGTGCATGTGCATGTGCGTGAGCACAATATGCAAATGTCAATACAATTTTCAACTAATGAATCATGCAAATTTGTAGCTCGATCAGCAATTGTACGACCTTGTGGTTCCGTTTCTGTACGATTCAGGCCGAGGGCGCCGAGTGCCGTGCGCACTCTTATCTGCCATTCGATATGGACTGGTGAAGGACGAAGAGCTGAGCTCGCTGGAATTGTTGTGGGGCCAGCCAAATATTGCTGATGACTCATTGCTGATGAGCGCTGCAAATAAATGTACAACAACAATAACAACTGACAGCAACGTCAACAAGGACAATGATGGCAATAATAATAATAATAACAGTAATAATCGAATCAACAACAGAAGCAGCAACAACAACATATGCAACAATAACAATATGGACGACGTCGACACTCAGCTCGTGTGTTGGCGCCTCGATCAGCGCGGATTCGTGGGCGAGACCGCGCTGCACATTTGCTTTCTCGTGTGCACTACATTACACATTGCGTTGGCCAAACGATTGTTGCGCGTCTTTCCTAATTTGATTCACGACATTTACACTTGCGACGAGTACTTTGGCGAGACACCATTGCACATGGCCATTGTGAATGAGGACTTGCAAATGGTGCGCCACTTGCTGTCGATGGGTGCACGTGTTGATTCGCGATGCCTGGGAAAATTTTTCCTGCCCGACGACCAAAAGGAGATTGTGAATCGTGACTCGAGGCGTCTCATACGCCAATATCTGGACTCGATTGATCACCGACGACGATCGGCTGCTGCTACTGCTTCTGCTTCTGCTACGGGTGCGTCGTGTTCGTCATCGTCGTGGCGCAACGCCCCGTGCGATTGGCGTGCGTTGCGCCACATCTGGTCTCGCAATCATTTTCTTAGCGGCCACACCACAAACTACAAGGGCCATGTGTATTGGGGCGAGCATCCGCTCTCGTTTGCGGCCTGTCTCGGCTTGACCGACTGTTACCGTTTGTTGCTCAATCACGGGGCGCATGCTAACGCTCAAGATTCCAACGGCAATACGTGCCTTCACATGTGTGTCATCACCAACAGACTTGTAAATATTGACTCACGGCGTGCAAATCACGCCAATTGCTATTGTCCTTATCCTCTCATAATAACTATCCCCCCCTCAATTCTATTCAAGTGATTGACCAGCATCTTTTTCTGTGTTCGCCCTTGCGTTCGTTCGCTCATTTGTCCGATGGTTTGGTCCAATCAACTTAGGATTTGTTTGATTTGTGCTTTGAGCTTGGCGCTGATGCTACCATACGTAACCAGCAGAATCTGACACCATTGACTCTGGCAGCAAAGCTACATCGAACTCAGGTAAGAACGAACACACACCCACTCTTTCTAATGTGTTGTGACTGTGGTAAGAAAACTGATTCCGTGTCTCACACAAGATGGTTATCCTTGAGATGTTCTTCTCTCATATCCTTCCCTCTCTTTGACCTCCCTTTCCCTCCCCCCGGCGGCCGTCCCTTTCGCCCCTTCTTCCCATTAGATGTTTTTCCACATGCTTAACATTCGACGCAACATCACGTGGATCTTTTGTGATATTGCTTTTGCCGAGCATCCGCTCGATGAGCTCGACACTGTCGATTCTAAAACTGGACACATCAACGTTTCGTCTGCTCTATCTATCATAGCGTTCAGTGTAAGTACTAACGTGCGTAATTGCGTGACCACTAATGGGGGCTACAGTTGGTACTCTCTCTCTCCCTCTCTCTCTTCTTGATTCTACTTGATTCACTAATAGATCTCTACAAGTTCTTTCTACACAACACATTGACACAACACATATTGACGACACTCTGTTGTGCACTCTGACGTGCGCACACAGGACGGACCTGCCCACCTGGAAATGCTCGACGGTATTCAGAGCGAGCTGCTGGCGGCCAAGTGGCACACCGCTCTAAGGGCTAAATTTCACGCTCTCTTGCTCAAGTTCAGCGTGTACTTTGTGCTGACATTTGTCGTCTCGGTTCTGGTGGTGACACCTAAGGCAAAGTTGCTAGGCGAACTGGCGGTGGTTGGCGGCGCTGTGCACTATTGTTGCGACTATCTGCTTGTGCCGGCCACTATTCTAGGAACAAAGCTCATCGGTAACACTCTCGTATGTAGTCATTGATCCAATTATTATTACTACTGCAAGCAAGCGCCTGTGAGACTAACATTCAACATACAGCACTGCTCTGCTCTGTGAACACTCTCACTTATTCTGCGATCAATCGATCTATTGATTGTTGATTATCTATCATTATCTGACTATTCTGCAATCGGGTGCGCCATCTCACCATCTGATTATTTGACTCTCTAACGATTGATCTCAATCTATCCAACTCTTGCATCCACTTATGACCGAACACGGCAGACTCGCGAGCCCGCTTTCGCTATGTTCAACCTGTCGTGTGTGCTCATTATCCTATGCGTACCAATACGTGTGCTGGGCTTGATCCAATTAGAGCGCGCCATCACGTTGCTCGTGCTCACACTGATGCCGGCCAAAATGTGGCTCCTGTGTCGCGGCTTCAAGTCCGTCGGTCCCTTCGTTGTGATGGTGCACAAAATGATCGCATCCGACATACTGTGCTTTGTGATCATTTACGCTATATTTGTCATTGGCTTTGCTCAATCGTTCTACATCATATTCACCACACACACCAATGTTGAGCACAATTATTTTCTCACTTTCACCGACAGCATGGTGTCAATGTTCCTGATGGCTCTCAATGAGTTTGGTGAAATATTCGACCAATTCGCGCACACCGACTATCCGTTGTTGGCCAAAGCATTGTTTGTGCTCTACATGATTCTGGTGTCAGTGTTACTCATCAACATGTTGATTGCGATGATGGGCAAAACGTACCAGGACATTGCGTCACAAACAAACGAGAACCTGAGACAATGGGCACGCATCGTACTATTGATCGAATTGTTGCTGTCGAACCGAGAACGTCGAAAGCTATTGAGCGGTTATTCCAAACAAGTGTCAGAGACTACGACCAGCAGCCAAACAACACAAGGCAGCAATAGTCGAGTGTTTTGCACGAGCTGGCCATTGGACTCGAACGATCGACGTGACATTGACACCTTCAGCAATGTTCGCAAGTCCAACGCACAAGCACGCAAGAAAACTACTGCTGTCGCCCACACACACACACACACACCATCGGTCTTGCCATGACACCCACCAATTCATGCCATGAGTAAGACAATCTTAGCCAATATTAGCTCAGCTATCAGTCATCGGTGTCTGTTTATCACAAAGACAGGTGGAAAGGCGTGTGTGTGCGTGTTTTTTTCTGCCAACATCTCTCTCACTTCACTCTGTTTATGTTTGCTGGTCACTTTGAGCTGGTTAATTTGCATTAGTTGCAATTCTCATCATCAGTTGTTGATCTGCGATCTAGCGAATTTAGAAAGCAACACACAAATCTTGTGTACACTAGAGAACAGGTATGTACTGGTTTTACCGAATCTATGCGATACTAGAATGGCTTGTTCTCTTTCCCTCTCTCTCTCTCTCTTCACTGCTTGCTAATAGAACACTAGAAAATGCTTGCTGGAACAAAAAACAGAAGGAAGTGCAAGTAAATCAGACAAGCCAAATCATAATTTGGGACTTTCCTTTTCTTTGTTGTTGTTGTTGTCAGAATGCAAAATATACACACATTCGGTATTTCCCAATACTGAATATTCTAAACTGCCATTGACAGGTCTCGCTTTCACTCTTGCCAAGTGTCAAACTGAGGTTTGATAACTGAAAGCTCAGAGCTGGGATTCAAATTAGAGCACTATGACACCGCATGATTCTAACTTGTAACAGTTGCTCTAACAGTGACAGTTGTTGTTCGAAATGAGACACACTAATCACACGACTTCTGCTCTACTAACAATACTCTACTATAAACAGTGTTTGCTCAATGAGACACTTGCAAGGCTCAGAAACTTGCAAGGCAACACAACACAAGGTGCTAATCATTAGGTGCTCTGGCTCAGGTGTGAATGAGCCTTGAAGCCTGATGCTGCTTTTTGTTTTATTATTTGCTAGTTGTTGTTATGTCACACACACACACACACACACTAGTTAGTAGTCAACTTAAACAGTGCCACAAGTCGTCGACGTTGTCGTCGTCGTCGTCGCGGTAAGAGTGGCGCAAATTCACACTAACTCATTCATTCTTATTCATGTTTACTTTTGCTCTGTGTGTTTCTGGTTGGTATGGCGTCACAGGTGCATTGCAGTCACCGCAGTCGTTGAAATTTATTGCTGCCAGCGCCTGTGCTCAGGCGGACTACCAACGGAAACACCAACAATGCGAGGTCAAGCTCTCGAAATCAACCGAGAAAGTGAATGAGCAAATTTTCATTGATTGGACAGTATCTAAGCCGGAGACAATGACACACGAACGACAATAACGACGCCAATGTTTGACTGACAACAGCAACGATCGATCTGCTTGTCATTATGGACAATTGTTCGGTTTTCGCAATTATGGCCCGACTATTGCCCAAGAAGAGCTCACTAACGCCCGCTAATTGACTGAACAAATTGCAATAAATGAAGTACTTGACGGCACGTGGCTATATGCCGTGTGTTAGTGTGTAATGGTCTAGACGATCTAGAATTGAAATTAAATTTCAACTCACTGAATCTATTTGGCTGCGATCACAACCGAATCACCAAGTGGTTGTTATTGACTCTTTTACAATACCAATGAACACTGCGATGGATTGTTCAACAACTTATTTCAACTATTATTATTCAAACTTATAGTCGTCCGACGAGTGAGCCCGACGACTATAAGAGTGATCTTCAAAGATGCGGTTTATGGCGCTCGTCTGCCTGTTATTGATGACGTCTGATTGATTTTTATCTGGCATTCTATTTGTATTGATCTCACCCGATATTTTACCATATTCAATATAAATATATCTCACATCATTCATTCATTCACTGGCCATTCACACAGACTCCGCCCGTGTGTATGTGTGTATCGGTACACCAATCGAGCCGAACATGTATCCACAGAGCACAATGTGTTCAAGTTGTATTAGAGTGACCACACTACTTCATGTGGCCAGCTCTTGGCGCCAGAAGTCAGCTATAACTGACGGCACAAACTAACGGCCATAAAGAAATTGGCTCGCCCAATACTCTACTCCAATATTATTCACTTTGATTGCCAGCAATAAGAGTAATGTAAGTAGCTCAAGTAACGCAGGTTTGTGGCTGTCATTGTGTGCCAGGTGTGTGTTGAATGGTGAGTTGCTGTCTTGTTGTTGTTGTTGTTGGCTGCTAAAGTCACTAGTTGTTTTCGATATAACATGGATATTCAGTAACACATACACACTCCAACAAAGGCACCAACAGTATGTGCGTGTGTAGGTGCATTGTGACAAGTGACAAGATACAAGTAGATCGATTGTTGCATCGACATTAAAGTAACTTGTGTGTAAAAGTTAGACTTGTAGTAGCATGCACAGCATAGAATAATACATACGCTTGCCATTAGTCACACAGACGATATGATTATGTAATCATCTTTCGCTTTAGCTTCTGGCTCTAGCAAACACACATCGTGCATCACATCACCTGACCATTGCCATTGCCATTGCCATCGTTGTCGTTATTGCTGTTACTGTTACGTGTGTCGTTGGACGACTCACGACACGACTGACAATTGACTGTTGACAATTGTCCAATGGCCGTGCTGTTGTCGTTGTTACGGTTGCAGAAGATCGTCGTAGTTGTCGTCAATGAAGTTTGTCGTCTCATTACAGTCAATCATCGGACGTGACATCATCAAGAAGAAGAAGAAGAAGAAGTGACCACACCGACAACTCAAGTCGTCCAGCTCACAATGAAATTAAATGCAAATCAAATGCAATAGTTAATGGGTAATCAATTGTGTTAGTAACGAATCATCATCATAACTAATGATTATTAAAACAAAACAAAACAAGAGAATTATTGTTCTATTTGCGTAAAACAACTCAGTACTTGATTGAGTCCAAGTTAGTACATTAGTTAGTAATGAAATGCAACGCTTATCATGAACATATCATGACATAGCATGCAACACGTGTTGCTTAATTTAAAAATGTTATAGTGTTTTTGTTAAGCGACAATCAGTGATTCGAGAAAAGTTTAAGGAGAAAAAAAGAAGAAAAGCAGCCACATTTACTAGTACCAAGTGCCCATAACAACGATGGAGAGATGATGTCTGTGCTATTATTATTATTTCGAATCTTAGTAGTCTCTGTGATGCTGCTCGTCTACCATGTTGCCATCACCACTACTACCACTACTGTCACAACTACGTTTGATTTACAACGAATTCCGCGTGTCAAATCTCACGATCACGACGACGACGATAGCACAAGCAAGTCGTCCAACCACAATAGCAACAACAACACCGCCATTCATAGCAATAATTTTCAAGTATCAAATCAAGCTGCAGTGATCGCAGCAGCGACCATATTGCACGATCAGCATACACACAGAGAGATCGGTGCAACAAATGCAACAATCATTGCAGCAACAACAAACTTGGCAAGCGAGCAAACCGTTAGGCCGCACTCCGTGGTGGTGCCCACGACATTGGTTTCACATAATCATCGTCATAGTCATCATCATCATCATCAGCGAGAGCAGCAGCAGCAGCAGCCAAATCATCAGCACGTGTCGTCCGTTCATGTGTCACAGTACAACACCAACAACAACAGCAACAACAATAATTCGAGCAATGGAAGCCAGCCAACGACGCAACGGCAAGCCAAGCAGTTGAATGCCGCTGACTCAATGTCGGGCACTGCTAATCCTCGCCGAGACGAAATCGAATCGTTGCTGGAGACCATGAGCCACATTGAACTGCGTGCGGCCGCATTGGGTAGGCCCCTCACACCGCCGGCGCCCCACACGCCGTTGTCGGGCGCTGCTGGCAACTCTGTAGGCGGCTACACGACCGACGGACATGCGGCCGAATTGGCGCACATGGGCGCCCATTCGGTGCGCATGCATCATCATCATCATCATGATGAACATGGTGAGCACGCTGGCAATAACGCACTCGACGAAGAGCATGACGAAGAACATGAGCATGACGGGCACGTCAAGCGCGAATGTGCGCTTATTCTACAACGAACTTATGTGAAATCTCCACACGACAGGTAAGTCAATCGCGACAAATGACAGGTGATTCAAGCTGAGATTCGCACATCTTTTCTCCTCTCTTTCTATGCGAACAGTTTTCACTGTGAGCAGTAGTCAGTTAACTTTATCAGTTCACTCAGTCACTTTCGCAATGAAATACTTTCGCATCATCATCGATATTAGCATCAGCAAGTCACTGTTGTGAGTCAAGTGTTTGTATAGTAGCAGTGGCTCTCAATTTGATAGAGCATGACAACAAGCCGCTTGTCGCTCTTTTAGTTTCCTGCCTGTAATGTTCTAACTTACAAGCAGTGGCGTAGAAACAATGTGAAATGCCAATGTGTCAATGCTAATAGGCTACAATCACGCTATGGCCGTCAAGTGTGCGACGAAGATGACGACGACGATGATTGGAGTCGCTGTTTGTGAGTGAACTTTGTACGATTGGCCAAAGGCCATCGGGCAAATTTGCACAATAATGTGCAGGTCAAACAATGAATGAAATGAATTGAGCAATTTCTATGTTTGCATGCTGACGAGCGTCCGTCAATTTTTTCTCTTCCTTCATTCGTAGTCGTCGTCATCGTCGTCGTCGTTGTCGTCGTTGTTGTCACACGCCATCGACCTTAGGAGCTCGAGCTCAAGCTCAAGACCTAGAAGGCTTGGCTTAGCCCAGCCAATGATTAAGTTGTCATTCTCGCTCACCTGTGCGAGTTGTGATCACTCACGCACACACAGATGACCACAATTATGTCAACGAAAGCAAAATCACCATCAACTTTGGGCAAACCAGCAGAGTATCGCGCTGGCAGTGTCACCAATGACTCGGCTCGATTGAACTTATTGCTTGATCGCATCGTTCATTCAACATGACAATCGTATCGAGTTGCGCCTCTGACCAGCGTGAAAGGCAAACAATTGGCCATCAAGAGGCAAAAGTGACCAACACGGGGCCCGTGCGTGTGGTCTTGATGATGTAGTACTATTCGTATCGGACTTATTGACACTGATGACAAAGTAGTGCGACACACAACAGAGGAACATAATTGCTACAACATTGCTGACATAGACATGAACATAAACATAAATACCGGTTGTCAAGATCGTGACACCTGTACAAATTATCTGTCCGTCCGTCCATGAATGTGTGTGTGTGTGTGTGATTGCAACTCGCTGACCATTGCCACCGTTGAAAGTTGTCATTTTGTGTGAGACTTGTTCTCACACCTGTCGAACGGTCATCTTTACAACTACAAATGGCATGTTGGCACTACAAGTGGGTTTGTTGTAAAGATAATGATGATGAGTCGAATCAAACATGGCGAATGGCCATGTGCTCGTCAGTTGGTCTGTCTGCCGGTCGATCTTTGGTTTGTGTGTTCTCAATTGTTTGTAAAACAATTGCGAAGGTGTGTCGGTCATGATCGTGCAAGACTGATGCAAGAGTCAGTGAATGCAAAAGTTAGTCAGTTCGAAGAGTCTCCTCAGTTGCAGGAATCACCCTGAACTTAAGCTCGCCCTCTCTCTCTCTCTCTCTCTCTCTCTCATGATTCTTTCTATTATTCCATCATCTTATTTCGTGCATTTCATCATATGAATAGCTCAATACTAAGGCTCTACTTTATTTTTGTCCCAACCCACCGGCCAAAAACAACAACAACAACCATGACAACAATAATAATGACATCAACGACACAAAATTATCTTCACTGCCTATCTATGCGAATACGAACATAATAATAATAAATAAATAATGATATCGTATACGTAGGCGCCACGTCAAGACCGAGCAAGCGTGCATCAGCTACAAGGACATTGAATGGGCAGTGGCGATGGCGAAGCGCAAATTACGCTTCGTGTCGCCACCGGCCAACGAGCTGAGCGCCAGCCTTGAGCCGTCCGAGCAGACAGTAGCGGCCATCGGTGAACTAACGATGGCCACGAGCCAATTGTTGGCCGACAAGTTTGACTTGAGCAACGACGAGATACTCAACGGTTTGCCGCTGATCGACGTGCGCAAAACATCGCTGTGGCCCGTGTGTCCGTTGTTGGTGCGGCCCATCGATTGTGGGCCCGTGGTGCGTCAACGCTATCGCACGTTCACTGGCCATTGTAACAACGTACGCCATCCAGCGTGGGGCGCCGCACTGACACCGTACGCTCGCTACCTGCCGCCGGTGCATCCGGACGGCATTTGGGCGCCGCGCAAATCGTTGATCAGTGTCGAGTGGGGCGACAGCGGCAGCGGCGGTGGTGGCGATGCAGGGGACATCCATTTGGTGGCCAGTGCGGGTCGAGCACTGGAATTGCCGCTGGTGCGTCGCGTCACCGCAGCCGTGCATCGCGACGTCGACGTGCCGTCACACGATTTCTCCATTTTGTTCATGTCGTGGGGCCAATTGTTGGATCATGATATGTCGCGCGCCGCACAACCGCCGCCACAGCTCAAATGTTGTCCACAACAACAACAACTGACTGACAATGTCAACATCAACAGTAACAACAATCTCATTATGAGCAACATCAATCTGGCCACCAACAGCAGCAAATTGTGCTTGCCCATACAAGTGCCCGAAGACGATCCGTTCTATTCGCAATTCCAAGTGCGCTGCCTCGAATTTCGACGCTCGTTGGCTGGCGTGCGGCCCAATTGTGTGCTGGGCCCACGCGCACATATTAACGCGCTCACGGCCAATATTGATGCTAATTTTGTGTACGGTTCGTCGAAATCGATCGCGGATTCGTTGCGCTCATTTCACAAGGGCCAATTGAAGGCACGCGATTGGTTTGGCGCCCAGCGCCTGAAGCCATTGTTGCCAGCACAATTGGAGCAACCGGACTTGGATTGTTTGGGCCGACCAGCTCACTTGCATTGCTTTCGTGCGGGCGACGTGCGCGTCAACGAGCAAACACACCTGACCGTGTTGCACACGCTATACATGCGCGAGCACAATCGCATGTGTGCCACACTGGCCACCATAAATCCGCACTGGACCGACGAGCGACTGTACCATGAGGTGCGCCACATTATGGGCGCCACCGTGCAGCACACCATGCTGGCCGAGTACGTGCCCCAGCTGCTTGGCGCGCAGCTCATGCGTGTGTACAATCTGACACTGGCCTCGCACGATCAATATTGGAGCGGCTACGAGCCATCCGTGACAACGTCCGTGGGTGACGCGTTCGCGGTGGCCGCCTTTCGTCAAGGCCACACGTTCATTCAGGGCACCGTGGAACGATGGTCACAACGGCACGAGTTTGTGGGTGCCACACGCACCCGTCATCTGCTCAAGCGGCCCTTTTTGCTGTACGAGCCGGGTGTGTTGGATCAGCTGACGCTGGGCATGCTCAATCAGGCCGCCCAATCGAACGATCCGTTCATCGTGGCCGACGTATCGGGCCACTTGTTCCAGCCGCCCCGGCAACCGTTCGGACACGACTTGCCGGCCATCAATTTGCAGCGCGGCCGCGAACACGCCATCCCCGGCTACAATGTGTGGCGCGAATGGTGCGGTCTGGGGCGCGCGCACACATTCGCCGATCTCGAGCCCCTGTTGAGCAACAAGACCGCCTATTTGTACTCGCGCCTCTATCGGCACGTTGACGACATCGACCTGTGGACCGCTGGCGTGTCGGAACGACACTTGCCGGGCGCCGCCATCGGGCCTACGTTTGCGTGCATTATCGCGCGACAATTTGCCAACACGCGTCGCGGTGATCGTCACTGGTACGAGCTGCCACCCTCGATCGCGGGCCCGTCCGCGTTCACGCGCGCCCAATTGCGCGAGATACGCAAATCCAATCTGGCCCGCCTCTTGTGCGCCAACTCAGACCATATGCCAACTGTGCAACGGTACGCGTTACGTCTACCCCATCCGGTGTTTAATCCACGCGTTCCATGTAACACACTACCCGACATTGATCTGAACGCTTGGAGAGACAACTAAAGCCGTCTAAGGTTTCAACTCTTCCTCTCCCTTTGCCTCTGCCTCTGTTTATGATGCCGTAAACACGGGGTGTAATAAACGTTGTTGTAAACATATTGTTGCTCACGCCATACATTGTTTTTTTCCTATTATGTGCTAATCACACTCTTGACACTAAATCAAGCAGTCACAATGCCAATTGTCAATATTGAATTCAAATTCAATTTCAAGCTGTCAAACAAATTATAAATTCAACTCTATTTTTTTCGGGATTCGAATTTTCGAATATTCGATTCGGGCGCACACGCTGCTCCAACTAGTAATGGGCATATTGAGCTGAGAGCTGCAGCTCAGCTCTCTGAGCATCGAGCATTCAGATTGATGCTCATGTAGCAGCTCTCGGAGGCAACATCTGACGAGCCTTTTATTCGTCCGGTGTATTATTGGCTCAAATATCCCTAAGGTATTGGCGCCCCAAAAGACGACGTCAAGTGAAGCATGTTCCTACTTGTGATTTGCGAAAGGACTTGCCAACCAACCAACCATGTCTGAGCAACAACAACAGCGCTCCATACAAGGCCGTCGTGGAAGAGGCGAAGGCGCACTAGAAGATATTCCAGCGTCGTCAAATGTTCAGTCACTCAGGATACACTAGATTTGTCAATATTCAAACTAAACCATCCAGCGAGATGCATCAATACCGTATTGACTTTGAACGTTGAGTCGGTCAAGTTAAGCTATCAACGATTAAGCCCGCTAGCCACAGCTCATTTTCATTAAAAACTCATAAACAAAATCTGAAAACAGTATCTGTCCAATTCGTAGAGCTATGATACAGGCTTCACTTCCTTCCACTTCATCTGAAGATTTTCATTTCACTTTTCAACACTGTCGATACGTTTTTTTGCAAGGCCACCTGATAGCTGTGGTAGGCGTGAGAGGGCGGCGGCCGAATAGGTGGGCGGGCGTTTTTCACCCATGAGAGCTGAGCATGACGACGGTAAAACGCAGCTCCCATCACTAGCTCCACTGCGCATGTGTGAAGTCCCTGCACATGAGTTTTCAAAATATCGTCAAAAATACTTTGTTGCCGTTGCTGGTCGTCGTTTGCGATTTGTATTTTCATTATCTGTCTTGTCTTTGTTATTATTTAAATGTACTTAGTGGTGTTCCTCAAATTGAGCTCCTCTCAATCTCAATAGCCATGGACAGAATAGGATTCGTACCCAGTGATTATTATGGCAAACTGGAAGAATTACTGTACGACAACGTTGAACGCTTTCCATTGTTCCAGCTGGAGAATTTGCAGCAGGTTGTGCCGTATCAATTAGACCCATGCAAGCTATTAGATGTGCCTGTACTAGGGGCACTCGACATTCTTGGGCCAGAATCTCGCGGTACCGACACTGATATCGTCGCTTTCGTCAACGGCACACTCTCAGAAGAATTGAAACACCCCGTGGACTCGTTGCCTGGCACCAACCTCAAACATCAATTCGATCATGACGAAACGCATGCCGATACTTACTTATCGTTGGCGTCGAAACATTCGGAGTTACTCGAATGGATCGAAAGCGAAAGTAAATCGTGCGAATCCATTGGCACATTGGTCGATAGTGTTAGTGCCTCGCTGCGCCAGGCCAGTCTAGCATCCAGAAACAAGAAAGACAACACGACGCTAAAAGATAAAGAAACTCAAGACTTTATTGCCAGTGTTTTGGAGGTCAACATCAAGGGACACGATTTGATCGAGTCGAAGAGCACCGAGTTTGCCAAGGTCATAAATATTGCCCATGAACCCGACGAAGAGATCATCAATCCAGCCAAAGTGTATCCCTTCAAGTTGGATCCTTTCCAGAAGCAAGCCATCATCCATATGGAAAAATATTGCAATGTTTTCGTGGCCGCCCACACATCGGCCGGCAAAACGGTCGTTGCTGAGTACGCCATTGCTATGGCACGCCGATCAATGACCAAAGTCGTTTACACATCGCCTATCAAAGCTTTGAGCAATCAAAAGTATCGAGATTTTTCACTTGAATTTGGCGACGTCGGACTCATCACTGGTGATGTGCAAGTAAATACTGGCGCCAGTTGTCTAGTACTGACCACAGAAATTTTGCTCCAAATGCTGGATAACGGCTCCGACTTGATACGTGATCTTGAGTGGGTGATATTTGATGAAGTGCATTATGTCAACGATAAAGAGAGAGGTCACGTATGGGAAACTTTGATGATACGTATTCCCTCCAGGATTCGCATCATAATGCTTAGTGCCACAGTGCCTAATGTCATCGAATTTGCTGACTGGGTCGGATTTGTGAGGCAAAAACAGACTATTGTGATAACGACTGCCAAGCGTCCGGTGCCGCTCGAACATTATTTGTACACTGGCTCCAATGCCAAAACAATGAATCAACGCTTTAAATTCATTGATAGCTCGTCGGAATTCGTCAATCACGGTTACGTTAAGGCTCTCGAAAGCAAAAAGGGTGCAGACAAATTCCTACGAGGCGCAAAAGGTTTCTCGGGTCAAGCCACTACACAGCAAGAAAAGAATATCTACATAACCCTTATCAGACATTTAGAGAAAGCTCTATTGCTACCCGTAATCTGTTTTACATTTTCTCGAAAGCGCTGTGATAACAATTCCAAATTGCTCCAATCTATAGATCTGACCACACAAGAGGAAAAGGCCCGAATTCACAAGTTCGTCACACGTTCACTTGACCGCTTTAAAGAAAGCGATCGCAAATTACGTCAAGTTGTTGCTGTCAAAGAGATGCTGAAACGCGGCTTTGGAGTGCATCATTCAGGCATATTGCCATTGCTCAAAGAGATCACCGAAATTCTATTCTGTGATGGATTAGTAAAAGTGTTATTCGCAACTGAGACATTTTCCATGGGCGTGAACATGCCTGCCCGCTGTGTCGTATTTGATTCTATCATTAAGCATGACGGCGAGCGCCGACGAAATCTTCTACCGGCTGAGTACATTCAAATGGCCGGTCGCGCTGGCCGTCGTGGTAAGGATGACGTTGGAACTGTAATAGTACTATGCAAAAATGACGTGCCCGAAGCATCTGATCTAGTTGCTATGACACTCGGAGATCCGACACCGTTAGAATCTAGATTCCAGCTTAAATATTCGATGATCTTGACACTGTTACGCGCTCGACACCATCTTCAAGTTGAATCTGTGATTGGTAAGTCTTTTATCGAACACAACCGCCAATCGTCAATCGCAAGTCGTCAGGCACGTCAAAGGCTTTTGCTTAAGCAAGTTAGCAGCTTCAAACAACCAGATTGCGACATTTGTTTGCAAGGCAAGATGAGCGAATTTTGTGAATACTATATCAATTTCATGAGCAATGACACTTTTGCCGATGTGCGGTGGCATATCACATCAACTGCTTTGTTGTCGAAGCGTGTATTTTATGGCCGAACATTGGTGCTCGTCGGGGGTTTAGACTACAGCCCGGGTGCCGTTGGCGTTATTGTTCAAGCACATCGAGATCAAAGACCCGCTCAGATTGAAATCTTATGTCTAAGAGATTACACATCGGGTAAAGTTGACTACGTCACAGTAAACTTTGAACAAATCCTACTTGTCTACAAAGCCAGAATCAATGCTAATTGGACGGATCTGTACAAGGAAAAAGAACTGCTAACTAAAGGAAAAGCCATCAATAAGGCAGCGCAACAAATTCGAAGTTTCGTTATGGGACAACCTTCACCATTGCACTTGTTGAAGGCTGAACATTTTCATGCTCGCGACGACCTAGACTTACGAGAACTCGACTTCACGGTAGCTTTTGATCGCTATTGGACTGCATTCCAAGGATTGAAAATGTACGACTGCTGGTCTTGTCCGCAATTCATCACTCACTTTCAATCATACTACCGGAATCATCGCAATCTAGCAGAGGTCAACCATATTGCTTATCAATTATCGCCAGAAAGTTTAGTATTCTTGCCTGAATACAAAAAGAGATTGTGCGTATTGCGTGAGCTCGACTATATCAATGTCGAAAATGTGCCAGAGCTCAAGGCTAAAGTTGCATGTCTTATGTCAGTCCATGAACTAGTCATAACAGAAATGCTCACTGAGAATCTGTTGACTGATTGCACACCGGCTGAAATTGCTGCATTGTTGTCAGCATTCGTGTATCAAGCCAAAAAGGTGGATGATGAAATTACCGACGACTTTTTGAAAGCCCCGAAAACAAAACTGGAACGCAAGTGTAAAGCTATTGTTGACATCGCTACTAAAATCGGAGAGGTGCAGGTCAAACATGGACTCGATCAACCCGTCGGTGACTTTGTGGAACAGCTTAACTTTGGACTTGTCGATGTGGTTCAGTGTTGGGCGGAAGGTGTTAGTTTCAGTGAAATATTGCGAAAGACGGAAGAGCAAGAAGGAATTATAGTCAGGTGTATACAACGTTTAGACGAAGTGTTACGAGCAGTCAAAGCAGCTTGTAAGCTCGTTGGTTATCCTGATATTTGTGAACGCATCGAAGTGGCCAATCAATCCATCAATCGCGATATTGTATTTGCAGCTAGTCTATATGTTTGTGCTACACTCGATGATGAACGATGATAAAGAAACCTGTGAAAAATAAAGTATGTAGTATATTAAATTTCAGTCCAAAACTTTTAGGACCAATGGTTAAAAGTTCGAGTCTCAAACTTCGAGAGATCAAAAAAGTGCGTGCTTGGCTGTGCTGAATTTCAGACAAGCCTTTGAATTTTGCGCGCTCGCTAATGCGCATGCTCTTTTTCGTTGTTAGACTTGACGCACGCTACAGTTCACGCTACAGTTCACGCTTCATGAGCCGGCATGGCCTCCAACTCTATTCTATTTATCTAGGAATCTTAATTTGAGTACAATATTTTTTTTCATATTATTCTGACGCTAATACTATCAAAATGGCGCTACCAGTTCCCAGGGCCCCCGGTTTTCAGTCGATGATGAAAGAAGGAGCCAGATACTTCAGTGGTATCGATGAGGCCGTTCTCAGAAATATCGAAGCTTGTTCCGAGCTATGCCAAACACTACGATCAGCGTATGGACCTAAAGGACTCAACAAAATGATCGTAAATCATCTAGGAAATTTGTTTGTCACCAGCGATGCTGGCACAATCATGCACGAGCTTCAGATCGAGCATCCAGCTGCCAAGATACTCTTCATGGCGGCTCAAATGCAAGAACAAGAAATCGGAGACGGCACAAATTTTGTCATGCAAATCGCTGGCTCTTTGCTAGACAAATCCGCTGAGCTCATTAGAATGGGAATCAAGCCAACTGAAATCATAGACGGCTACGAGCTTGCAGTAGACAAAGTCCTTGATCAATATCTCACTGAATTGGTTGTGAAGGATGTAAAAGACATCAGGAGTCTTGATCAGGTATTGCCTGTTTTGAAAACTGTCATTATGACTAAACAATACGGCAATGAAGATTTTCTGGCGCGTCTGGTAGCCGATGCTTGTATATCTGTATTACCGCCATCACAGGCAAGTGGCGATTTGCCCAACAAATCCTTATCATTCAACGTTGATAATGTGCGCGTTTGCAAAATTGTCGGAGGAGGTACCACCAACTCGCACGTCGTTCGTGGAATGGTCTTCCTTAAACACATGGAAGGAAATTACGTACAACCAAGCATAAAAGATGCTAAAATAGCTGTCTATTCTTGTCCGGTCGATTCTGCTGCTACCGAAACCAAAGGAACTGTACTCATCAAGTCAGCCAATGAGCTCATGAATTTCTCTCGCGGAGAAGAAGAGTTATTAGAATCACAGATCAAGGCAATCGCCGAGTCGGGCGTTAATGTGATTGTGTCGGGCGCTAAATTTGGAGAGTTGGCTCTCCATTATTGCGACAAATACAAATTGACTGCACTCCGTTTGATGTCCAAGTTTGACTTGAAACGAGTTTGCCGCACTGTAGACGCGACAGCTTTACTTAAACTCAAAGCCCCAACAGCCGAAGAAGTTGGACATTGTTCTGGCATAGAAATAGACGAAATCGGTGACATGCCAGTGGTAGTGTTCAAGCAAACTAGCACCAAGTCGAAAGTAGCTACCATTGTTATTAGAGGAGCAACCACCAATGTCATGGATGATGTCGAGCGAGCTCTCAATGACGGCATCAACACTTTCAAACTGTTGACACGTGACGGTAGATTGGTTGCTGGTGCCGGAGCTTGCGAGTTGGAGATAGCTCGAAAAGTCCAACAATTCGCACGCACGTTACCGGGCATGGAACAGTATGCTGTCGGAAAGTTTGGCGAAAGTATCAAGGTTCTTGCTGGTATCATCGCCGAGAACTCTGGACTCAAAGCTAGTGAGGCCTTAGCGATCGCATCAGCCGCTCACCAAGCTGGCGAGGCGAACGCCGCCATCGACATCACCCAAGATTCCGTGAAAACGTTCGAAGCTACGCAGAAACAAATCTATGACACTTGGGCATCCAAGTATTGGGGACTGAAGTTTGCAACCAAGGCAGCCTGCACCATCCTTCAAGTCGATCGTATCATTTGCGCCAAGCCGGCCCAGGGTCCAAAGCCACCTCCAAGCAAGGGTGCTGCTTGGGATAATGATGAATAAGCTCATCACGATATGTCAAATAATAAAGTTCTCACAGAACGCTCTTACCATCCAATAGCCTTGACAATTTCATGATCTATTTGTTGCTGTTTGGAATATTGTTTTGTTTCTTTGTTATTATTATTTAACATCAGAATTAGTGCGCATGCGCACTCAAGAATTCGAGTCCGCCAGAAAATAGCGATGAATTCATCGTTTTCGAATGATGGCTCGACTGTGACGTTGTTCAAATAGCTGGTGGGTGTGTTACTGGTTTCTAGCACAATAGTCGGGGCCAAAATATCATGTCCAATTGTACTCAATCGGATATGCCGGCATCATCTGCAGGTTTGCTGGACGACGTATTAGAACAAGGGACCAGCGAATGCACCGTCGAACCAGCAAAAGATACCATTATCAATCGATTAGAATGCTCAGTAGGTACAAATATAAGCACAAATGTCCATAAGGACCCGTCTGAGGTAAATTGTGATTCCGTCCATGATTCGAACTCAAATGAGGACACCGATAATGAACTGACCAATTCGACTACTGGCACATCGCCATCATCAATGATCTCTTCTTCGTTCCATGATTCTTCGTTCACATTTTCAACCGACACGAGGTCAGGATTGACAGTACGCTCGGCATCCTGTGTAATCTTGGACCCTGTTGAACAAACGAATGATCCGTCAGTATCTACCAATGCTGGTGTTGATTCAAGATTGAGCGATGCTATACGACGTCAATTGAATGATGACCCATTTATCAGCATCAAAATACCCACCGCCTTTTTAACAACAAAGAAAAATTCAACTTATCATGTGTATCAGATTTTCATTCAAACAAAAAAGAAGGAATGGAATGTTTATCGTAGGTATTCTCAATTTCATGCTTTACATCAGTCATTGAAGAGCAAATGTGATATCATTCGAAAATTTGAATTTCCATCAAAGAAACGTTTGGGCAGTCGCACGGCTCACATTGTACAAGAGAGGCTTAAAAAGCTCGAGCAATATCTGCAATCCTTAATTGATTATTCGAAAAACGATAACATTAATCTAGAGGTTGTTGAACTGTTCAATCGTTTCTTGCTGGTCGGAAATCGTTTCGAAGTAGACTCATTGTCGCCAATACTGACTGAGGCAGCGCCGTGATGATAAAAAATAAAACATCATATCCCATATCAGAAAAAAATAAACAACGATAGTAACAATCAAAGTTTCACATATGAGCGATTGACGACTAGAGAAGAACATTTTTTGTCCAATCGACACATACTAACAGGGCAGCTGTGGCAGGAAATGTACGAACAAGAGTGGGAGTAAGGCCTCGGTACAAATAACGAAATCCCTCCTGGCGTATGATCTTAGTGAGCATCTGTCGCAAGTTTAGCTTCGAATTCTCGATCTGGATTCGCGATTTAACGAGATCAAAGGGAAAAATTGTGAGCCATAGGCACGTTCCACCGATACCGCCTGCAATGATCGACTCGAGTGTTTGATTTCGCAATCGCGTATGCTCTCGCAACAATGTTCTTGTCGATTCAATTCCGCCGAAGAAGGCGAAATAGCCGGGCATTTCGCGAGCAAACGTCGATGTCAATCCATTGTACAGTCCTCTTATACCTTCGTGTCTGAGTATTGTTGCAGTCAATTTTAGGGCACCCATTCTATTGGATTGTGTTTCACTCATCGATTGTAGCTTGCACTTGATCAATTCGGTTGGACACAAAGCAAAGCTTGAAAAGAACGCTGCAAAGAAGCCAGAGCAAGCTTTGTCCAATACAGTCATATCGTTGGCATGGCGGCCAGTAATACTGGACACAACCTGTTGACAATAACCGTAAGCGCAAAATAACACAGCATTTTCACCAACATTAGCGGCCAACGAAGGTGTTGTACCAGCATATAGTCCCCGAAAGAAACCTTCGTTTTTGAGCGTCTGAGTGAAACAATGGATCGTATTCGGATAAGTGTTGGGAAACGTTTGCATCTTGACTTTGACCGTATCGAGTGGCTGTCCGACCATCACGGTGGCTGCTCCTCCTGTCGATCGAAAAACATCACGTGACATATATCGACGAGAAAGAAAAAAAAGAAAAAAGGAGAAATCCACAAGTTCCATGAGTAAAGAATGTCACGGCGCTGTTAGTATTTGTAGTAGTGTCGAAATCTTTTTCTCCATTTGCTCTTCGCTTACCAATAGATCCTGCAAGCAAGTCAACAAAACCGGTCCACATTGGATGATGAATTGCTGTTGCATGTTTATCGCCAAGTGAGTGCATTACTCGATCACACACTTTTTAGGAAGTAGAACTATCTGTCGTAGGAACGAATATTTCAATTATCGTTGTCAAAAATGAAAAAAATGAGATCCCAATTCGTTCATCCATTCAATGGTGCCAATGTGGGAGGTTTTATTAATGTTTAATATAATCATCTACTTAGTTGGCACATGACAAAGAGTATTCTACAGCAAAGAGGCATGCTCTCTATTTACCATTCACCTTCTATCTCACGCATGCGCGAAGAATCGACGGCGCACGATATCAATAATTTTCCATAGTGCCAAATTGTTTTTTCTTTCTTAAAATTATATCATTCATTTCACGTATGTGGCCACTACATGTTCAACTTTCCATGAATGAAAACTCTTTCGATTAAAAAAGAACTCGCGACTTAAAGAACTCGCATCGAAACGAACCGAATTGGCCAGCATCCAAACCGGTCGGATACGCGCGATCATCATCTGATCTCGATAATTGATGACATTGTTAGCTGTAGCTAATAGTTGTACGCTAATGGTTCTCACATTTGCGGCGATCGGTGCGCGATCACTGATTTGTAACGTCACTGATCGGAATTCTTCTCGATCAGTGTGAATGAATGTGTGGAGCACCGACACAGTTGCGCACAGGTTCATGCGTTGGTTCGTTAACACATAGAACTCTAAGCAAGTCTTGTTTCTTACACACAGAACTTTCTCTTCTTGTCCTTTTGACTTTCGCTCTTAAATGAACTGTTGGATGTAAGCCGTCATTCAATTTGTTGTCGCGTGCTAACGAAAACTAATTACTCACTCGATTCATCACAAATCCACTTCTTATTAATACAATCGACTCACATTTCCTTGTCAACACACTTGTCACACACATTATCGTGAATATGATGTAAAAGTAAAATCAATCACAAAGAAATCAATGATCACAAGAGCTTGTGTGTGTATGTGTGCCTGTGATGCGGATGTGCGTGATCTAATTGTTGTTGGTATTGACGTTGTTGTGTAACATAGTATCACTATTATTGCAATTCACTTTAATATTTAATCTCTCGTCACTTCATGCCTCAAGGTGTTCTACCACAGGGACAAGGAAGGAAGGCACACAGCACAATGTTGGCTTGTTATGTTTACTTGTGGCAATGGAGGCAACACCAAAGGGTTGCACACACTTCCTTGAATTGTGGCCAATCAAGTTGATTATATAATCATGTCATCAAGAGAAAAAAGGCGAGCTCACATACACACACACGCTTACGAACAGTCAGAAACAAGGACAAGGGTAAGGTCAGTGGCATGGAGTGTTTGATTTTATATGTAACTAAATTAAATTGACGAGTATAAGCACGCAGGCACCTGTTATCGCGCCAACTATTTCCCGCACTAATTCAAGGTGGGATTTTCAAGCATTTGTGATAGCAAGCTCTTTTTTATTTCGCTTGATTTTATTCTGTAGCTCTCATTCGATTTGGTTCGGTTGCTTTTTTCTTTTTCTCTCATCTGACATCGTGTGATATTTTCTCTCTCTCTCTCTCTCTCTCTCTCTCTGTATATGCGTGCGTGTGATGTGATGTGATGTGATATGGTGTATAGTGCATGCTAGCACGCAATGTTTCTATTT
>JAIFTH010000564.1:0-22633 GCA_019968535.1 Fragariocoptes setiger | reverse complement strand
CACACACACACACACACACACACACACACACACACACACACACACACACAAATAGCACTGCAATTGCATAATCAGAGCCCAGTTGTTGCATATTCACAGTGCAATGCCGCACTCGAGAACTCTATTTTTCTAAATGTGCGTCCGTTTGGTTGTTATTTATGCACAACCAGCCGTCATATAGAGTGCACTGGTTGAACTTTTTCGATGAGATGAACAAATTTGCTACTTGAACTTGTTGAAAGTTATCTTCTCTATAGCTGAAAGAAAGAAAGAAGAAAATTATTCCAACTTGAAACGTGAAGCATGAAACAAACGAATATGAAACATTAAAATGATGCGGGATTCATAATTTTTGCCCTTTCCCCTCTTTCCTTCTTGTAAGTGTGCAACCCGCATTTAACATCGAATTATATCACACCATTTCATGCATTGGTCGTGGCCAACATGAGAGTTTCTAAGATTCTCTCATGTTGGCGCTCTAAATCACAGAATGGACGGCAATAGAAGAGCGCCCGCATCCAATCAGCAGAAGCAAGCAGTCAGAGTGAGCATTCGAAAAAGAGAATTGTCGAAAATTGTTGAAAATCAACTGAGAAGCCTAACAATGACTCATAGAAGCGGTCGAACATTGTGTCGTCAAATCATGACACGAGACACCAATTGCAAATGAAGAACACGCGCCATCTGTGGCGGGTAATTTGTTCCAACTTTCATTTGGTGCAATTGAGGCTCCTGTGATTGTGATTGTGATTGTTGTTGTTATTGTTGCGGCTGTTGCTGCTAGACTGTGAGAGATTGAGCGTGTCTCTTGGTTGCATCCTTGGATAGGATCAATCAGTTGTCTCGCTAAATTGAGCTTTGATTGGTGACGCTAACGACAGCAATGATAATGATAGTGATGATGTTGTTGTTGCTGCTGCTGCTGCTGCTGATGTCCAGAAACCATAGAAAGACCAGTACCACAAGAAAGAGTCAGGATTCATATCACACCGGCCGATGTGTGTGTGTGTTTACACTCAATCAAGTTAAATAGGTGTAGGTAAATTGGTGTTGCCATTTTATTCCTTCAATATGTCCTGTCTATGTTGTAGGAAGTTATTTCACTTTTTTAAAGACAATAATCAACAGAAAAGTCCCTTAATTGCTCAAGTTCTCCAATATATTTATCGACTTGAAGTGACATTCATCGTGTCTTCAAGCCACGGCGGTGATTTTCACCTTGCTACACATCAGGCAAATCACACGAGACAGATAGCCCAATTTCTTGGTTTGCTTCCTTGCTTAACTACTAAATTTGTTTGCTTGCTGGCTCGCCCCTGTGTATGTACGTGTTGTCTAGTGTCCACGTTCTGCGCGCGTGTTATCAGCACTAGCAATGGAAGCCGTCACAGGCATCGTGAGATTGGCAGCGCTACTGCTACCAATCTGATCCAATCAATATAATGGTCAGTTTGTAAATGAGAGTTTGTTGTCGCTAGTTGTTATACTTATTGTCGTGTAGTGAGGATTACGTAATCAAGACAACAGATCAGTTGGATTGCTTAGCAGGATCGGATTCGATTGAGCGTGTTAATCTTTTCTTTCTTGCAACGACGACGACGACAACAACAACAACAACAACAGCATCGACACTGGCAGCAGCAGCAGCAGCAGCAGCAGCAGCAGCAGCAACAACAACAACGAAACGATAGCGCGACGATTTGACCAGTCGACAAATGTGTTGAACACAACGTCGTTCGTTAGGCAAGAGAATCTTTATTCAACCCAAACGAATGGCCTCAAAGAAGAGTGAGAGGCAAAGAGGACTTGCAAGAGGTGCACGTGTGATTGCGTAACTGAAGAAGGATAGAACTGATGTTCAATATCAATGCGGACAATGCGTCATGCAGCAATGCTGACGACGACGATAACTATTGACGACAACAATGGCCACTTAGTACTATCAAGTGAACGATCAAGCACACAAGAAAGTGTGTCCGTTCGTCCGTTCGTCTTGAGAGCATGCAGTCATCGTTGCATGAATTGAACAGCCTCATGAACATTGGCGTGTGTGTGTGTGTGTGTGTGTGTGTGTGTCGTTTGTTTGAATTGCTTGTGTCGTTCTGCTGATGTGCTGCTTGTGATCACAACAAGCGCCTCAAATCAAAGCAATGCGAAATCTCTTGTGTACGCAGCAATGGGTGCTTACACAATGAATTGTAACTACAGAGGAGTAACTGCCGCGCTCATGCTAACTGATCCAATCCAATTCGATCTGATTCTGATTCTGATCCCGATTCTCAATTCGATTCTCACTGAAGTCGATTGACACTAACAACAATCCCTTCTGATCCTCAAAGTCTATCACACGCTTCGTGTAGCATTCGGCATCCAACGTTCAGCATTGGACAGTTTGAGCACGAGACTTGGATGACGATAATTCATGACAATGTTTTGTTTATTACTTATACTCCTTACTTAGTGCTCGGTGTGATGGTCGAATGCGGTAGCAGCAACTTGTATGCTGCTTGCAAGACAAGAGCTCACAAGATTCAATCTCAATCTTGGACGATACGTCCAATTTTGCCAAAATAACAGCGCATTCAATTGCACGACGTTCCCTGTTATCTCGCTCCCAATTCAAATTGCGAATGTGAATGGTTGTTCAAATAGAGAATGCACAGTAATCGATCCAGAACTAAATAGAATCGTCTGTTCAAACACACAGACGAATTCATGAGAAGAGTTTCGAATTTCAGAGTTCAAAGCAGAGAAACAAGGCGATCTGAAACGAAATGGTCCGAGTAAAAGAAACAAACAGTTGGAGAAAAAATGAATTGATGCTCTTGCTGTTAAAACTAATAAAGCTTGTAATTTGATGACTCAGTTTGTGTCAGCGGTCATTTGAGTGAAAAAAAAGAGAAAGAATTATATTCTTGTGGAGAAAATTAGTTAGCTGGTTAGCTAGAACGACAAGAACAAGAGAAACAACACCAATCTCTCTGTTGATAATCTAACAAGATAGATAGACAATTCAAGCTGGGCTCGAGTTGTATTGTCTGAACTAAATGCTCAAATAGAACCATCGGCTGCAACTGCTGAATGGCCAGCCATTCTTAACATGTAGCATGCAGCATGCAGCATGACATGCTAATTGACTAATTGGATCGCTGTTGCGTTATCTTGTTGAACGCACGATGCTTTGGACATCACACACTTTGCATTGAATGCGTGAAATCACAAACAAGCAAGCAAACGAGCGAGCGAGCAGATAAATAAACTGACTGTCGTGTTAGTTACAAGCTGTCAAGAGCTAAAACCACAGAACAACAACAGCAGTATTACGTAATAGGTGCCATATTTCTCTTTTCGCTCGCTTCGATTGCTCTTTCAGTTCTCATGTTCATCTTTATCTTCATCTTCATCGTTAGTTTGTGTGCGAACTGCTTCAGTGCAACCAGTCAGTTGCCAGTTGCCGGTTGTCGATTGCCGGTTGCGGTTCGATGTAAGCGCCAAGAAGATCGTCCGCAACAACACCCAAGTATGTCTTGCTCTGGTTGAACTTTAATGTAATTTGTTCGTTGTTAGCTCATTGGAGCGTTTAGCATTTAGCGTTTGACTACATTCGAGTCACAATTGCGACCAATCTCGCACACAGCTACACAATTCGCCGAGACATCACCAACTACACAGGACTTTGTTCAGCAAGCTTATGCTCATAGCAAGCACCAAAGTTTAGTGACTAAACAAGCAATTTGCAAACTCAGCTCCAACTATGCAAGTGAACTTGAGCTAATATTTCTATCAAAATATTGTCCGATTCGATTCGATACGCTTTACTTCTTTTCGTGTGGCCGTGAGCCAAAATACGAATAGAATTATAGTTAATTTGCAAGTTAACAGCATTAATGTGTGTTGCTGGCTATAGTTAATGTTGTTTTAAATCTGACATCTATGACAGAATATAGTTTCAAGTTATGAATACGGAAAACTCGCCTGTGTATAAGCTTGTCATAAGGCCTCACGACGAGTTCATATTGAAAGCATGAACATTGAATTCTTATTATAATATAGATTTTGTCGTGACATTTTCCATCATTGTGTGATAAACCGATACATTGAGTCAGTGTCATTGGCCAAGCAATAGTCTAGTAATCGAGAAACTTCAATTGAAGTTGAAGTCAAAGTTTAAAGTTGAGTTGGAGTTAAGACTGAGATTCAAGTTGAAGTTGATATCGGCTTGCATTAGTGCATAATGGGATGTTTTTTGACTTGTATGAGATTAAAATTTTAAATAAAACTAACTTGCTATTGTGTGCTATATGGTTTAACACAGATATGTTTGATTCTTTACATGATATAACAGCGTACATAGTTGATGACCAACTGGCTGGCCAATTTGTTCGATTATCAAGCGAATGCGATCTTTTTCCTTTCGAATGCGAGGCATTCGAAAGGAAAAAGAAAAAAAGAAAGAAAGAGTATTGCAAGTGATAGCAACAACAGTGATTCACATAGAAAAACAACAAACGATCGAGTCAAGCTCATTGACTTAATTGCTTGATCATGCGTCACGATCTATGCAATAGATCGCGGTGGATTGCAGTTGGATAGATTGTTGTTGGCGGCAACGTTGGCGGCGTCGTTGCGTAATCGGGCGGGTGATCGCAAGCGGCGGCATTGTGGCCGGCACAACGCAGCCACAAGTCGCGTGGCTCATTGCACGTATTGTTGCGCGATGAGTTTGATTTTGTTGCCGAGCTCTCTCTCTCTCTCTCTCTCTCTCTCTTGAAATTTTCTTTCAATTCGACTATAATTCGATTCAATTGGAGATTACAACTCAAAACTGTCTATTCCTAGCTACAAACGACGAGCGCAGACTAACACACAAAACGAACAGAACGGTTTCTTCTCGACCGCTGTTGTTGATGTTGTTCATCGATGGTTTGTTGGGCAAGAAATGAATGAATTTTTTATTGCTATTTTTGCTACTTCAGCTTGAGAAGCAGCAGCCAAGTTTCGAGCTCATTTTGAAATTGTTCACGGCAATAGCAACAGTTGCCAATTGATAGTTGAGTTTCCACATTCAACCAACAGTTGTTGTTCAATGTGAAGAAAACTTTCAGTTCAATGGCTTAAAATTCAGAAGATTCATTGCAATTCGCAGCGAACACAGCAGCAATCGCGGCAGCATGAGCATTGCAAGTGGCAGAGTTGCAGTTGGAGTCTAGAGTTCATAATTAGAAAGGAAGAACTTTAATGGCTAACAAACTTTTTCTCCACACAAACGAACAAAAATGCAACAAATTTTTTGTTCAACTCCTTTTCGTTCGTTTGGCTCCTTTTGTTGCTCTGAACGCTGGCGCTTTTGTTGCACTCGACTCATGACTCGCTGCTCGACCCATGCGAATCGAGCAGCGAACTGATTTCAACAAACAGAGCTCTTAAGTTTGAATGAGGCGAACAAAGCGCTTCTCTTTCACTGCTGTCTTAACCTTTGCACCTTTCTTTGCTCGTGAAACTTTCGTGCACCCGCTGATCACTTGTGTGCATTAGCTGCTTCTCCATGAGACTGATGTCCAATTGAGCTTGGCGAGCTTGTGGCCCACGTGTCACTCGGCGGCAAGCTCATTCTAGCAGCAGTCGCAAACTTAATCTGCCGAGTCAGCAGATTGAAGGAGGTCAATCATTATTATCTATACACAAGTATGTTGCAAGCTCAGAGAAACAATAAAATTACGAGCGAAGCAATGCAAGGCAAGAGTTGACTAATTAATGCGTTAGTTTGTATCGTTTACCATTCATCATCATATTTCTAGTTTCAAGTGCTGTAGCTTAACAAGTTGTCGAACTATCAAGCGCACACTGTCAGCCACAAGCCACAAGTCACTGGACACAAGCAACAAGCCACAAGCCACAGACCACAAGCCGCAAGCTAGCTAGCAAGCAAGCACCAGCAACTAGCAGTCACATTACAACGAGCTGCAGTCGAGCGGGCAATCGAGCGAGCTGGCTGTTTGGCGATCAACGATGAAGCGAAGACAAAAGTCAATCCATTTGTCGCTCACCTGACGCATTGAGTGACGCTAGAGTTTTGCAGCATCAGAATGTTGCCAACGAACGTTAGAAGGAACAGAAAGCAAGCGAAACTCACGATCGCATAATAAAAAGAGCAGATAATTAATCTACATAAGCTCACTAGAGTTCAGTCCAGTTCAGTTCAGTTTAGTTCCGTTTGAAAGAGAAAACAAACTCTAATCTTATGCCTGTACTCTTGCTAAGCAAATGCAAGTAAGCAAGGAACATTCGAAGAACCTCTGTTCGTCCGTCATTCGTGAGCTAAACAACGGCAGCAACAACAGTTTGTCGTTGGTTGTTTGCGTGCTTGCTTCTGTTTGTGCGCGCGTTCCACGCTTGTTCCTCTCGCGAGCTCCCAGTTCTTCTCTTGGTTTCGTTTAACACAACAGCAATGACGACGACGACGACGACGATGCTTAAAAAAGTGCCATAATAATAAAAATCAACTTACGGCGTCGAACAAAAACTCACAACAACCACAACAGAAAGCGAGAGAGCGAGCCAACGTAGCTTCTTTAGCTCCAGCTAACGCTACGTGAAGATCGTAAAAATCAATATCGATCTTAGTTCTTTATCTCGAGAGCTTTATTTCTATTGAATGGACAGAATATAGAACAACACTTTGACCGAACTGAACTGAACGATAAATGAATTGAAAACTGATGCTCTCATAATATTTGCTAATGTAACTACGCAGTGCTAGCTTTTGTGTGATTAATTATCATCAATAGCTTCAAGAGTTTCGCATTCAGCTGTTATTACAATGTTTGTCGTGTTTTGTCTGCTGCTGGCTCACGTAGATTCACATACTTACACACACACACACAGCGTAAGCTTCAGTCAGTTAAGCTGATGCAATGTTGTTACCTGGCCTGCAATAGCACTGGCCGCGACGATAGGCGTGCTTGACGATGACTCGCCAAATATCGTGGCTGATCCGGCACAGTGGGCGTGTCGTTAGTGGCCACTGACCACTGACCACTGACCACTGAATGATATGCCATAATGATATTGACGTTTTGTGTGTACGTTTGTGACGAACCACGCATGCAGACAGCATGGGCAACATTCTCTCGGATTGGACGCACCCATAGCTCGTCGATATATTGATTGCCATTCTTTTGTTTTGCACGTCGCCCTAAAACATTGTGCATTGTTCACGTGGAGATTCTTTGCGTATCATCAAAGAGCAGCCAACATTGAAAGTCCACGTCGAGAGCTGACAATGAACAATGGATGCTCAATGTTATTTCATCAACAGCATTGGACTAATCGAGCTTTATTTTGCAGCTGCTCGCTCGCTCACTCACCTGACTCTCGCTAACAAAGTTAGCGCAAGAGGAGCGCTACCTTATGCGAGTTGACGACTTGGCTCTTTCGTATTGTGTGCAATACAGAGCTGAAGATGCAATACAGAAGCTTGCATTTGTCGAGGTATTCGAGGTTTGTGGCATAAGCAAGCTACACACACACACACACAGAGTTGTTTCAAAGTAAACTCAAGTGTTGCTGCTGCTGCATTGAAAATATTGCCCAATAGAAACTCATGATTCTTTTGTTTCACAAATGCACATTGTTGCTAATCTAATCTGCTATTGATTAGAGCAGCATTTCTCGAGTACAAGGCGAAAAAGAAAAACACTTTAGCTGTAGTTGGCACACGTTGAACAGCACACACAGGTATGAAAATATGCACAACGGAAGCGTGAAAACTGATACTTGAAGGTAACAATGTTAGCAGTGCATGCGGCCTCAGCCACACTCTTTAGGCTGGACACACATCGACCCTGTACACATTTAGCTGTGCATGAAAGCTGCTTTTCATGAGCTGATCAATGGTCTTACACACTGAGTCAATGTGTGTCACAATAAGAGTGAGATTGTTCTCGTATCCATTGCACATTACAAGTATTATTCACCAGATGGCGCCCTACTGTTGACCCAAACCACAACCATACTATAGTACGTTATTTAGTCGCCTGGTTGCTCGGCTGCTTGGCTGATTGGCTGATTGGCCGATTGCTGGATGAGAATGATTGTAATGAGATGCTGTAAAAGACGCCAAAAGACAACACTTTTGTCGCTTCTGGATTTTACGTCAGTTTTCCGTGTTTAATGGTGCAAAATTTAGCTTGCGTTGTTGCTGAGCTGGCGACTAGTTTTGTGGCGAAAACTGGAAACACACGAGCAAAGAGTGTTTGCAGCAAAAGCATTGACCAGCGTCACTCGGTTCTTGTATTGGCACGTGCATAACATTGCACGCTCGCACGCACCCTCACTTCGCACCAGTAGCGTAGCAACGCGTGAGACAGCAAGTGAACACAGTAAATGTAAGCATGTGTTCAAGACTCAAATTTGAAATGCGCCGAGTTTTGTGATGAACCGGACGGCAATTACGTACGTGTTTTTGTTGTTGTTGCAGTCGAGTGAGTAACGCCCACTTTTATTCTACACTTTATTCTGCAGTGAGTGCTGTAAATAAACAGAGCAGACAGAATGGGAATAATGAAATAAAAATCAAGCCAATGAGGAGCCAAGATAGACGGACGGACAAACCGACAGAGAGAACTTAGAGCTCAACATTTGCGCCAATACAACCTCTCTGGTTCTGGTCTACAAACACGAACCTCAGACAAAGAGACAAACGAACACGTGTGCTCGTATGTTGTTGTATTGGTAGCTAAGCAGACGAACAAACAGAGAAATCTTGGTTGCAATAAGAGAATTGTAAGTGTGAGTGTGAGTGTGAGTGTGAGTGTGCGTGTGCGTGTGCGTGTGCGTGTGCTTGTGTGTCACGTGTCACTGACTCTTGTGTACGCAAAAGGCATAATTACACGTTGCTTGCTTCATCCGCGAATTCGACGCGACGCGACGCGATGCGATGCGATGCCCGATGTTGTGATGTTGTGATGCCCGATATGTGTTGTGCGTCGTCCGTCTTGCTATTGGCGGGCGTCAATAGTAGCACGTGTATCCTTTCGAGTTGAACTTGAAATGATGATAATTCTCTCTTTCTCTTCATTTGTACTTTGCTTTTGGTTCTACTTTTACTTGTGAGTACAAGTACGAACGAGCGAGCGAGTACTGGCCTAATAATTAGACCCTAATGATTGGCTTTCTCTGTCTCTAAATTCGCCCATTTCGTCCGTTGCTCGTCCTACCGTTCGCTCGTTCGTTCGCTCGTTGTTGGTGTTGATTTGGGCCATCGACCTTGTGCGTGTGTGTGTGTGTGTGTACGTACTCAACATCTGTAACAGTGTTATAGTCAAATCAGTAACTGAAAATTTTCCATTGCAGCCAGCAACGGCAACAATTTGTGCCAACTCGTAGCAACAATTGAGTCGAGTCTGAATTGAATTAACATTCAGATTTAGCTCTTGCTTTAGTTGGATCAAGCGTGGCGTGATTCGGCCCATCTCTCAAATGTGGGCGTGACGCCCGCATTTCACTGCATCTCTGTTTTTCACTGATCATTACTATTCACTACCACGGTTAAGCCGATGATAAGTCGATGATGAAGGTTTTAAACAAAACTGCAAGTTACAAAACGAATCGCGCGAGCAAAAGAGAAAGATAGGCAAAAATTCAGAATGAAAGACAAATTGCACCAACAATCGCTGTTGTAACATCGATGCCGTTATTATCTGTCTGTCTCAGTGAACTAGATTGTAACTGTCGATATTGCACTGCGATTAGTAACAATTGTTGGCTGCACTAATTGTTGGCCGCTCAGTTTGTCAGTTCATCGCGAGTGGCGGCGTTTCCTGTGGCGCAATGTTCGCACTGTATCTTCAAATACAGCGTTTGCTTGCTCGCTTTCTTGTTTTTGCTTTGCCAATGCACGACACAAAAGCTCACAATGCGACTGTAAACTCACAACTTTTTACTGCTCGTTACGTTTCCATAAGAGAGTAAGGCAAAGCGTGCCAAATTCGGCAGCCAATAGCGCCCTTGTTGAAGCAAAGCCAGACAACTGTAACAGCAACAACTGTAATCAGTTGAGCCAAGTCGAGTTGAGAGCAAAAACTAATTAGCAATTAGCTGTTGCTGCAAAACACGCGCTGCATTCGTGAAGCTACTTGTGAAGCGTTCGTCGTCGTCGTCGTGAATCGAACAAAGTTGAGCCGAACGTTACTGTTATTTAGATTCTATCTGTTGGCTGTTGTTTCAGTCAACAGCACCTGACTGACTTGACCATTTCAAATTCTACAGTTGTGTCTGTCATTTCGTAGTTCGTTACAACTGAGCAAATGCTTTACTTGTTGCACAAAAAAGCTTAACTTCAATTGGCGAAAATGCAAGTTGTTGAAAATATGAAAAAAAGAAACATTTTAATACGAGAAACACTTTGCTCTGTCTTTGGCAGACACGCTTATTGCTGACGTCGCTGTTGTTGTTGTTGTTGATGACTAACAACGCCGGATGCTCGTCGCTCATTGTTGTTGTCGCTACGCACATTATTTCACCTTGCATTATTATATTTGAGCGCGTACAATGCGAGCTAACATGGCGACGCACGCGTAATGTTGCGGCGCACCTTGCGATTGTACTTGCAAGTTCCGGCATCTCTTATGCTCGGCTCTGCTCCACTCTATTATGTTCTGTTCGGTGCGGTTCGGTTCCACTTGTGTAGCCTCTATCGCAGTGAATATGATAGAATATTATGCTATGGCTTGATCAGATCGGCCGCCAGATGGAGTCACTATCATGGTCGTTGAGAAATTCGTTCGTTCAAAACTCAGCTCGTTGCCATTGAACTTTTGATTGCTTGATTCTTCCTAATTTTATTATCACACACACGCACATGCGAAAAGCTGAAAGCCTATCACCAACTCTATCAGGCTCGCAAATCTATCGTTGGTCAGCTTGACACACACACACACAGCTTCTTTTGTCAAGCAAAATTTACTGCTTTTTAGCTGACTGCTGTTCAGCAAAAGCAAAGCTGAACAAAACAGACAATAATAATAATAACAATAAAAAGAGACACATTTCAGTTTCGATGACAGCATCTGATTGCTCAATTAGAGTCAGCCAACAGCCGGCTTTAATTGCCACTCGGACTGCTCATTTCGCTCTGCACTGTGCACTTGTATTAAAGAAAATGAAGAAACTGCCGGCCAACTGTGATGATGATAACTTAATTGTCACGTCCTTTTCTTTGCTTTAGTCTCCTTATTTTAGTTTCGTCTGCTTGCTCGCTTGTTTGTTTGTTTATTTGGTGTTTGAATTCTCTTGACATTGCCACTGACTAAACTATGACTATTTGTAGTGTAATTGTGTTCCTCCCATCGAGTTGTCTCTGCCATCGTTCACTGTTGACGGACAGCGACTGACACGATTTGTACAAGTCATTAGATGTCACACACCAACTTCCGGCTTGCTTGTGTCTCGTGGAACACAGAAGCAAACTAGTCTTGCGTTCGAGCAATTACTGAACAAGCTGATTTGACGAACAACAGACTCATCATCGATTAGATTTGATCGTGATCGTGAAATATTCGAAGGATGGAATCAATTTGAGTTGAAATAAGATTGCAAGAGTTGAATTGATCAGTAGAATCGACTAGAGGTGTGCGATATGCTGATTCGAGTACAAACGCTAATAATTAAGCAGTTTCATGCGTCTAATTGTATTTGACAGAAAGAGAAGCAGATGATACAATCGAATTGATCTGAGGCAGCTAGCACAGTCACAGTGGTTGCATTCAGGAAGAAAAGTTCTCTCTTTGGTTAGAAGAGATGAACTTGAGTTGAGAGTAGTTTCTACTCAAGAGTGAGTCGATATTATCAAGAAGTCCACAGTCCAAGGCCAAGCAATGAACACTCGAGCCGTAATACTGGCAACATTCGCGCCACAAACGAGCGAGCGACGATACAGAGAGCGAGCTTCCTTGATGTGACGAGCACGACATTGCTGGCTTGCATTTCTCGTAGCTCGCATTTCTCCACAGCGTGCAACTTGCAACTGAAAGCAATGCCAATAGTCGGCCAGGCATCGAAGAGCTCAGCAATGTTAATGCTGCCAATTGCAATTGCAATTCCAATAACCGATCTTTCTGTTTGTGTGTCTAGTCACTTAGCTCAGCTCAACTCAGCTCAACTCAGCTCAGCTCACATTGAGTTAGGTTTAGCTCAATAGAGTTGCTAGAGCAGCTTGAGTTAGTCAATCAGTTCAGTCTTGCTTACAGTCAGTTAGTTATGCGAACGAACAAACGAACAGTCGGACAGACGGACGGCCCATAGATTGTCATTGCGTTCGCTAGTGGACGATTGGACGAATGGACGAGCTGACGGACGGACGTACGGGCGATCACCGAGTGCCGAACGCCGATTGGTGGCCGTCGTGCGATGTGTGGCCACCTGTGGCGTTCGATTTGCGACGCCGCGGGTAACGAAGACGCGCATTTTCTGCTCCACACGCTAACTTTGACGATGTCGCTCGATTCGATTCGAGTCGATCGCTTACTTTTTCTTTCTCTTTGAATTTACAGCTTGAGGCTGGTGCTTTGCGAGTTGCGAGTTGCGAGTTGCGAGATGCGAGATGCGACTTACGAATTGCAATAGTGTATATCATTATTGTCGTTGTCGTCGCGGTTGTTGTTATTGCTATTGCTGTTGTCAGTGCTGGTGCCAGCCAATGTCAGTCACACATAGATAGATACACAGACAGAGAGAATAGTGGCATGCAATTGGTGCAAATGTGCAGCATGAAATGGCATTAGAATTGGAATTAAAAAATTCAAAATTAAAATGAGATGATTTTTTCCTCGAGTCGAAAACTTGAAAACTGAAACCGAAGAACGTTTGACGATCGGACAAACGACGAGCACAGTTTTTGCTTTCTTTCTCTTTTTGTGTTGACCGAGATTCTTGTTTTTTTTCTATTCTGCTTTGGCTCATTCGATTGCCGTGGTTCATGTTGTTGTTGCTCATGCTAACAAACGACAACAGTGTGTACCGTTCATTTCGAATGGACGACGCTCAATAGCAGCAAATATATTAGTAGCAATGGTAAAATGTTGCCACTGCTGGCATTGGCCTTTAACGCAAGCTGGCAACCAGCGTTCAGCTTGCGGTCGGTCAGACGCTCGCTTGCACTTGAAATGTTATGCCAGGCGAGCAATCGCAATCAGATGCGACTAGGACTGTGGCTGCGCGTGTGTGCTGTGCTATGGCATCCTGGGGCGCAACAGGTGATCACGTGATCGACGGCTTCTTAGCGATGACGACGACGACGACGACGACGACGTCGACGAGCACAACTTATTTAAAGTTACAACATTAGCCACTTGATGTGAGTTGATGTGTCACGTGGCGAGCTGCTTCTCCAGCCACAATGTCAGTTGGTGTGTGAATTGAATTCAAGCACAGAAATTGAAATTCAATTTGTGATTGCATCATCGTATCGTGTATGCGATTGTCAGTGACTTACAGCTGGTCAATGCCTCGCTCCTATTTTGCCGATTGTTTTGGCCCACGATGCACGATGTGCCGATGCAAGTGCTAAGCTGACAACGAACGTGCAAAATACCGAATGAGATGAAACTACATTTAACTCTCTTCATTTCTCTCACTTGATTGTCGCTTGATTCGTCAAGCAACGTACCGCATATTCATGTGGACAAGTGACACATGAAAACGTGTCGAAAATGCGATGTTTTTCAACATCTGACACACGTGTTTCGCGTTCTCTTGATGAATAACTTTCTAAGTTCACTAACAACTTCATCAAGTGCTGTTTGCATGGTTTGCGCTGTGCAGTGTGAACTGTGCGTGCCTCCAAATCCACAGCAAAAAGCGGAAATGAAGTGGCCAAAAACAGTCAGTCATCATCACAGTGCAGCTGCATCAGTTGAATCCGGCAATGAATGAAATTACAACATCAACAACAAACAAATAGTGATTGCACAATACAAATCATATCGAACGTCTAGCTGAGAGTTGCAGAGTCACAGAGTTGAGTTTGAGTGAGCGATCTATCATTGAGTTGTAATAACAATCAGTTTCTGCCATGAGATTGCCCAGTACTACTACGGCCAAGGTCATCCCATGAAACTGCATCGCATTAGATGGCCCCATAATAATTAATTTTTATTAATAATCATGGATCAACATCGTGTTCAACCCGAGGGCGACCAACGCCAGGCACACGCGGTCGAACAGTTCGAATTGGAGGAGCAGCCTATCCGCCAGAACCGGAAAGAATTAATTCTCAACGCGTTACTCAGAATTTTGTTATGGTTTCTTCACTTGCTCTTTGTGGGCATTGTCATTTTCTGCCTGTACTTAACTGGCGATATTATCTACAATTACATCGCACGGAGATTCTCTTATCAAATTGTCACATAACGCGAAACACACGAACCAGTGTTGGGAGCTGTGAAATGTTTGCTCTCGCTTCAGCTGTGCACCAGCTCAATCGTGCTCAAGCATCATGCCCAGAGAGTTTGATCATCTGACTACAGTCAGCTTGCTTTCGAGCGCTATGCTCATGATCGTTTGCGATTTTGAGCATCGCACTTTTGACTGAGCTGATCGCAGCAACATGATGGCACGTCGCTAGCATCCTGCTTACATACAATGCTCGGCTGAAAATCGAGCATTTGCAGCCCAGCTCTAACCTAACTATGTCGAATTGGCTAGCTTCGCTCACTATTTCATAATCTGTTGTATTCATCGCCGATCACAGTCACACACACACACACATTTGTACAGCACAAAATTGGAGCAACAGTTAGTTAGTTAGTTGGTTTAGCAATCATTGTTACGGAGATGTGCATTTTGCAACGACCATTGGTTCTTGCTTGTTTATTTGCTCAATAAATGAAACCATAAACTGCAAGACGAACGTTCGTTCGCCTCGTCTCGTCTCGTCTTGTCTCGGTGATCGATTGGATTGGATTGGATTGGATTGGATTTCACATCGATCGAACATTCGATCGTTGTGAAGTCGAGCAAAATTCTTTCGCACAAGTCTGGCAATGCTACGCGCGTTCGACCATTGTTGTGTCGGGACAGATTGCAACACAGCAACAGATTTTTTGTTTGCTGCACTGCATTGTTTTGCATGTATCATTTAGTAGCAAAGCGACTGGCCGCATAGAGCATTGAGAGCTTTTGTTTACAATGCAAAAGAGTACAGAAACAGAGTAGGCAGAGAATGACGAAAAAATGACTAACGCTTTTTCATTCCATTACTTCATGTTGAAATAGCGAGTGCCCCAGTGGCAGCAAGTGCCTTTTACGATCGATCAATAGCAATATTGATCGAGAAGGAGCTGAGTCAGTTTTTGCTGCTCTGATTTGTCTTCAGTGAGTGAGTGAGTCTGAGTCGGCTGAACTTGGTCTTCGTCAGGTGTGGTCCATATTATTATTGTAGCTGAATGTTTGTGGTGATCAGACTGTGGCCCAATTGCATTCTAGCACTTGCTAACAGCGTAAAGCTGACAACATTAGTGCTGCAATTTGCTTGCCAGTCGGTCGGCCAGCCGGAGTCATGTAATAAGTGCCACCCAAGCACTAGCACACAGATTATCTGTTCCAAGTTTGAACAGACAGACAGACAATTTGCCAATAGATGCTCAGTGTGGCTCGTGCAACGAATGTCTCACAAGTTGGCTTTACGGCTTGAGAGAGAATTTGCGTGTTCAATTCAACGTCGTTGTTGACGACTCGCGACGAGCGCTCAAAAGTTAAGGCGTATCGCTTTACAAATCGGCCTCCTCTACTCATGGGCTCAAATGAGTAGAGGAGAGACTAATTGTTTTCGAGGTGCAACCATTTCATTGCATGCTAACACTCAAGCAAGCAAGCGAATGAGCGAGCGAGCGACTTTGTGGTCAATTAAGACAAGAGAGAAAGTTGAAGCACACAGCAACCGTTTCTAGAGCATTACTTACAGTCAGCGAGAGAGCAAGAGCATTATTCTTATTATAAAGTCAGTGTTTAGTTTATAGTGCATAATGGAATAAAAAATTTTATCGCCTCATTGGCCGCGTTGTTTGTAGTCGAATGTGATGATTGTGGTGAGTTTAAGTGCGTGCGTTCATGCACAGTTAAAGTTGGAGCAAAGTTTCGTTGTCAAAAGGTGAGTTGAGGTGAGATGGTGGCGTCAGTCAGAAATGAAATTGAATCGAATCGAATCAAATCAAATCAGTCTTCGTCTGAATTGCCAGTGAGTAAGTGAGTGAGTGCAACGAATGGCGTCAAGAATTACCAACTTGTCAGTCTCTCATTCGCCACTAATGCATTAGTAATTAAAACAGTCGAACAGTCGAACAGTCGAGCAGGGAAAGCTTTTGCCAACAGCAAGAGTCAAATTTAAGTCGTCGAAAGTTCATTTAGAACTTTCAACGACGTTGACGTCGTGAAACATTTTATTCGTTCGTTGTGAATCAAACATAACTTTTATCTTATTTTTATCTTTGCAACAACAAACAGTAAGAGAGAAATTATCAGAGCAACACTCAGACAAACGAACGAAGAGATTCGGAGGCGCAAATTAGACGCTCACAAGTTGACAGACGACGATTCGTACTGAATCGTCGTTGTTATCGTCGCTGTCGGCGCTGAAACTTGAAATGTCACGCCACCGAGACAAGCTCATTCATTGACGATAAACTTGAACAAGTACATTTCATTGCTCTGTATGCATTCAGTGCACCTGTTACTCTGTTTTCTCTATTGCTCGATTGCCATTGCTTGTGATTGAACGAAGTCAAGTCAGGTTGAATTGAATTGGAATGATTCTTCAGCGGTCAAATTGAATGCAGCTCATTATCGAAAAGTTCGCTTGTCCGTTTTTTCGTTGGCTTATTTGTGCGTGTGTATTCCGTTAATCTGTGGGTCTGTGAGAGACAAAAATAACACACACACGCACAAATAATCGAGCAAACGGCAAGTTGAACGAACACGGCGCCCACCAGCGTTGTTGCTGTTGTTGCCGCTGAGCAGATGGAATCATTGGCTAAAATGCTGAACGAAAGAATGAACGAACGAACGAACTAGACTGCTAATCAATGCCAATCTTCGAGATCTAATTAATTCTTGCGTCGACTTTGCAACGAATTTTCATTGCAATCTTTCTGACTCTCTTTGATCATTTTAAATGGATGAAAATCTCAGCCAATGGAAATAAAAAACATTCTCTTTTCTATGCCAGCAGCTGGTGTGGTCACTGCTTGTGTGTGTGTGTGTGTGTGTGTGTGTCACTTGTTGACTTCTTTTATCAATTAACACTAGATGTGCACTCACTGACTAAGCAAGTTCGTTGTATGTGAGTTGCCGCACACACGCACATATGACACTTGTAGATCTAACAATGTCGACAATATTGCACTTGATGCCACAATTTTATTGCAGCTTACACGCTTTACTCTTACACTTGAGTTCGAGTTGGAGCTTGAACTTGGCCTAAGTTCATATTCGTCTTCTTATCGTTCGAAAGGCATCTTCACGAGTTTAAACGTAAACTGCAAACGAGATAGAGGGCTCGTCAAACGATGAGCGTCGGACGAGAGCCCCGTCTCGTAGTACAAGCTTCGTTTCGAGTGTGTCTTGACTTTGATTTGTGCACATTCGTTGTCTTACACGACGAATGTCACTCTCTAATTCGTTTCAGTTGTTAGAGAGCAGAACAGTAAGAAACAGGTGCATCACAATCATTGCTGCCATTGACCAAGCTAATGGTCAACGTTTCGAGTAACATCACGGCACGTATTTAGTATTCAACATTCAGCATTCAACATTCGGTATTTAAGACCGAGCTCTTGGCATTCTGCTCAGCTCAACGCGCGACGATAATGAAAACAAAATTCGAATGTAAGAACGCCAAATCCGTTTGTGTGTGCGTCGCGATGGAAAGCGAGCTGCTTATTTATTATAAATCATTTCTAACACACTTTCGATGTTGTTGTTTTGTTGCCCCGAACAGTTTTGTCTGCCTTGGACAAGACAAATTTGCAATGGCAACATGTTTTGTCAGAACTAGAAGAAATTGTGGCTATTTTGGAAAACATTACGTGTGTGTGAGTGTGTTTCATGCCATCTTTCATTTCAGTTCAGTGCATGTCATGTGTCAAGTGTAATCGTCACAGACACTAAAAAGAGCTGAACGACTGACTGGTGAATAAAATTAACTCACAAGCGAGTTTGCGAGTTTGAAAGTGTGCGAGTGTGCCAATGTGCAACGATTGCGTGATTCGTTTCGAAACAAAACCTTTCGCTTGTCGAAACAAATCACGATCACTATTACACAAGTAAAAAGAGAAAGAATAAATCGGCGCCAATTTGAAAGACAAGGGTGACAGAATACTCAAGTCACGTCCGCTTGCTTCGTTTCGTTCCATTCTGTCTTTTTCTTTTGTTGTCAGGTATTCATCCTGTTGTTGTTTGTGCATACATTAGTTCGAATAGGTGATAGATGGCGCTACGAGACCGCAACTAACTGTCATCTCGTTCGTTCGGAATAAAAAGTAGAAAAGTATAAATGCAAGTCATAAAATAAAAAGGTAAAACTGCAACAATGTTTGCCGCCAATGACAATAACAACAACAGCAAGAACAACAATTCTTCACGTTGGCTTCTTCGTTTCACCCACCCCCCTCTCTCTTTTACAAAATATCTTCCCCTTCGACCAATTATTGCTCCACTCTCGCTACAATCGTTAACTGTGACGCTCGTGCACAATCCACACGTTAAATGGCGCACAACAAAAGCGTAACGAACCGCATCGAATTAAATTAGCGCCAATTCAAACGATAACATTCATTTGTACGCATTAGCACGTTCTATTCTGATTCTATTCTCACCATTTGAATGCTAAATATTCCCTATCCGTGTGTGTGTGTGTGCTATATTTACATCAGCCGTTCAGTTCAGCTGGTCAGTTGTAACAACTGTCCATTGTCGAATTGTGTTTTATGCCTCGAAGATGCATTGTCTCGAAAAAATCGAACAAAAAATGCATTGGTCGAGCAAACATTTTGTCGACAATATGTGTGTGTGTATGGTTCGCACGCCATGCATTACTAATCAATGCCGTTGTTCGATCGCCATCGAGCTGATCGAACACACTGTGTACGTGTGTCATAAGTTAAAAGTGATCGAGCGAAACAGTTTTATCAATTGAATTTTATTTCCTAGCCCATTCTCGGCCTTTTGTTAGATGTTTAGTTCAGTTCGGTTCAAATTGATTTCATTTGATTGATTTTTTGTTCAATTTTGTCTTCCCAAAATGCACGCTCCTCAATCACAGACACACACACACACTCAAACTGGCAGAATGTGCATTTCAAAAATTGTCATATTTAATCCTACTTCAAGAATTCTGTTCCTTTTGCTTATTCTTCTTCTTGTTCTCTCCTGAATTGATTCCACCGGAAGTGAGAATGATTTATACATTTAGCCAGGGATTTCTTATACACTAGAGCATATGTTAGATCACGAGCTGATTGCGTTTTCTGCGTATGCTTCGCGTGAAACAATTTGCCGTTAACTGTTGGTCAACTGTCGAGCTAACAGTTGGCTCACCAACGTGTAGGCCGCGAAATGACCACCATAGAGTGCATGCCAACACGTTCTGGCCAGCATTACAACGAGCAAGGGAACAAGATTGGAATTGACAGTGCATGTTCATGTTCATGTACACAATCATGTAAGCTTTGTGGTTCAACAACGACAGAAGTGCTATATAAGCATAAGCGCACAGACAGACAGACAGAGAGAGAGAGAGAGCATGAATTATTACCGACAACTATTTGCAAGTTTGACAATGTTTCGAAAGCTCAAACAGTTTCGACAGCTGATCATTAGATGAGTAACAAAATATTGCAAGCAACAACAAAAAACAAGCGTCAAATATTATAGCGTGTCGTTTGATTCGTCGTGAGTTGTCGGTGTTGCTATTTGTCGTACCACAAATAGCGACACAAAACACTCACAGATGACTCGTTTCGATTGCAAAAGAATTTGTGCGTGTGTGTATGACCACAAAGCATAGGCCACAGCATCAAGTATTTATGTTTATTTTACATGTGGACATTGAAAACATCAATAGAAGAAAGAAAAATGTCTGCGGGCGGTGTGTGTCGCTCGTTTAATGTCACACACACACACACACACACACACACATTACAACTGTCGATGGATATCGAACGACGATATCGATCTTATTGATATCGATAGTGTGAGCGTGAGCGACATCAGCAAAGAGATGATTGTTGTCGTTCGTTACAGAGTTTACGACGCACCCAAGTCACGCTGTAAAACTTGTAACACGAAACGTGTGACACGTGTTTTTGGTCTCGGTTTCGGTTTCAGTGTGTGCTGGTTTTGTTTTGTGTTATTGTTGTGGCATTGTTTGATCTGTTGCTTGTCGTTCAACTGCTCGGCGTCGATGTCGTTTCTCGTCGTGTAAGCTCATCATCAGAAATCGAAGATGCTCACAGGAGAGCAAAGAGCACACACACGGTGATTAGAGCCAATGCTAGGACAAGCTCATTCTATTCGCCGGCCCGAAGCACAGCAAAGTGTAAAAGATGCTTGTGTGCAAGAAAAAATAATAATAATAATAACACGAATAATATCAAAGATCCAAAAGAAATGAACCAACAGATTGAGCACAAAAGGAAAAGGAAAAGAAGAAGAGACATTTTGTTTGATTCGGATTATCGCTCAACGTTACAAGGTTGTGTGCTGTCGCTTTGTCGCCCTTTTGATTGTGTGATTGAAAACGATCACAAGCAATGCAAATGAGGCGATCGTTTACCTGGCGGCGTGACCAACTGGTCAGCTATTCTTGTTCTTTTTTCATTTTATTGTCACACACACGAACGCATTGATGATTCATCTCATTGTCGCGGCCAATGTTTGCTGCCACCACCAGCTTCGTTCGTTCGCTCACTTTCTCGCTTGCTCGTTCGTCGTGTTCGCCTTGTCGTCCGGTTGTTGCGGTTGCTGCGCGATTATTGCCACACGCACACACCCAAGCTCAAAGCCTAGCAAGCAGACGAATAAAAAAGAAAGAACAAGCTCAAAGTTCACTGTACAAGTTTTGAGTTGAGCTGTGTTGTGTTGTGCCTGCCGGCAAACTTTGATACTAAACTTGGAGAACAATTGATTTGAGTTGAAATGAATCGAATTGAAATATTGTTGTAAGCAATAGTCCACGAACAATGGAAAGTTTTATGCAGTTATTGTTGTTGTTGTTGTTGTTGTTGTTGCTGCTGCTGCTGCTGCCGCTGCCGTAGGATACACGGACAGAGGACGCGCCCACCGATCAGTGACAATCGAACGAGCAGCAAACGAACAAGCAAAGTTTTATTCTTCATCTTGTAAAGCAAGTATCAATAGAGAGCAAAAGGCGCTTCTTCGATAAGTGAGCATTGTTAGTGCCAATGTCAGTGTCGTTGTCGTCGTCGTCGTCGTTGTCGTTGTCAACGAATGAGAGACGTCGTTGACAATGCTGCGTTTACAATATTAGCTGATACTATTATTCTGATTGTCGATAGTCGATAGCCGATAGCAATTGTTAGTGTGGCTGGACGACAGCCAGAGAATAACAGCAACAGCGAGAGAGAACAAAGTGACAATGAATTGTGTTAGAGGCGAGATGAATTCGATACAAGGCGAGTCGAAGCGAGGCCAAATGAAACGATACGCGACGATGAAGCGCAAATCAAAGGCAACAACATTTTAATCTCACCTTGTTCTCTGTTCGTGGCCTCTTCTTTCTGTTCAAAGCTCAATGTGCTCAAATTGTAAAATCTCACAACCACAGCCACAGAAGTTGTTTTTCGCTCGTTGTAACAAGCTCGAATAACATTTGTCACTGTGAACAGCACAGTTGATACACAGTGTCCCATCTTGTGTACGTGCAACACGTGGCTCGTGGTTTCTCGTTGTTCGGTTTTGCTTGGTCAATGTTGTTGCTGTAGTCTCTGTTTAGTGTGTGAGTGCGAGTCAGAGTCGGACTCACAACACACTCACAATAAGTCGAGAGCAAGAGAGTAAGCAAGGAAGCAAGCATTGCGTTGTCGATCGCCAGGTAAATATTGGCGCTTTCATTTCGTCGTCGTCGTCATTGGGATCGCATTTCGCAGCACGTTGTCGTCGCAGCACGTGTTTCTGCACGTGCAAGAAAGAAGGACGTAAAAACACGACACGCTGCTTGTGGCCGATCATTGGCCACAATGAATGTGTCGATGAAACAGAAATAGCGTCGACATTGGCGTCGATGTCAGTGGTCACAAATGTCTCATTGCAAGTGTGTCGTTGTCGTCGTTTCATTTCAATCGCCAGTCACCAGTCGCCACAATGCTCGCCAGTGATCTGTGGCCACAGCAGAGCACAACACAACACAATAAGGAGCAACAAGCGCCAACCACGACCATTGCCAGATGCTCGTTCGTTCACTAAGTCACAAATTGAGACTCAGTCTCTTTTTCATTCTAAATGCTTGTGTTTGCAATCAATCACTTGCTGGCTCACCTTTCGCTACACATTTTTTTCTTCTCTCAACCACACACACACACACACACACACACACACACATATATATATATATATATATATA
>JAIFTH010000563.1:0-22635 GCA_019968535.1 Fragariocoptes setiger | reverse complement strand
AAGTTGAGCAGAAGTCACAAAACGAACTGCGGGTTTTATTGTGACGCCAAGTGTACGTCACAAGTGAGACGAGCAAGAACAAAAATTTTGCAACAGATCTGATTAGCGCAACAATCGGCATGCTTTCAGCAAGCTTCACGATACCGTGTGTATGCTCTTTGTGTCACGATAGAACCTAACGGTAGCTGGTTCATCGTCATGCCATTCTCTAGCCGAGTGTATATCATTCATTCACGTGCTATTAGGTCGTTAGCTGCTCTAGATCTGTTTCATTGAATGTGTGCTACCGAGTGTATAAACGAAATAACGGATTATCCAAGACGAAAATTGAATTGTTGCATTCCATGTTGATCTTTGCTACTTGATTTTCGCTTCTTGCTAGTTAGTTGTGGGTGGCACAATAAACAACAGCAACAATAAATTTATTAAGCAACCATGTCAATGGAAGATTCGCTGTTTATTGTGCACAGTTTAGAGATACATGATAGTTGTACTAACTATGACACGATTTTACACAACTAACAGTCGTTTACAGAACGGTTAGTCATGCAAACGAGTAAAAAAACAATGGCGAATGAACATAAGCACGGGTTACAGTGTTACTGTTCATTCAGTCGATTGTTCGACTTCGAGTTTGACCTCGAACGACATCTCAATCGTTTCGCGCTGCTTACATGCAACTGAGCATGCTTTGCACATAGTTAGTGATAGTAACATAATATTGATTGCATCAAACACACGTTTTACAAGCCGAAAATCATTAAGAACGTAACTCTTCTCTTATAAATTAAATAATCACAGCAAGGCACAATCGTGGGGAGGGTAAATAATTACGCTTGAGCTTATCGTTCGACGAACTCACATATACACTAGGAGGGTATTTGTTTATGTAGTAGTGAGAGGGTTAAAATATACAGACCAGTTTAACTGATTACTGGCGTTGACAATTAGATAGGCTCAAGAACATTGGATTATTTTAGAATAGAAAAAATTAGATAATTACGACAAGCAGGACTTCATAAATTTGCTCCAGTTTGTCTAAAGTAATCGGTAAAAGAAATATTGATATCTAATGCAAGTGATTGGACAAAAGTGCCATCGTCTACTTCATCCATCGAAAATACAGAATCTCGGATTAATGATTGTTATCCATCATTCATATGTTAAACATTAACTAATTGCATCGAAAAGCAAAGCCTTAGTGGTGAAGCCAACGTCCATCTTTAGTTAATTTCTTGGCTCTGCATCCGGCTTTTTATTTAAGCGGGCTCGACGTCCAAGTCACGCATGACATTAGCTTACTTGCCTTGCGTTGCGTCATTGCAGAGTTTCGAGGCCTAGGTTGACTATTGATGCATCATAAAACAAAATAATGAACTTTGTTTATCGAAGAACTAGAGCATTACTTACTTTCAAACTGTGCACTCACTGTTGCTCAGTAAGAAAAACTCTCTTGTCCTTAGGACTTGCCAATAATCGCTTGCAAAAGACCAAACAAGTAACAAAGACCGAGAGGCCCCATCGACGTTTAGTCCGTTTAAATTAGTGTGAGCAAATTTGTCTAGAGAACATCTGCTCCCAATTGATCTTATCTGTTCTCTGTTGGCGTTGCTTAATCCTCTAATGTCATCAATTTCAGCCCAACAATGCGTCATTGTCGCTCTTGACTGGTGCCATCATACCAATTAACATTAAAATATTTTGCCAATCAATTGCCATTCTTATCAGTGAGTGATTCAATTCATGTGGCAGTCACCGAACACCAGACACAGTAACGAGAGCATCTGTCGGATCAATGTTACATTGGATTGCCTTATAAGTACTAAAACATCAAACAATTTGCATGTCCTGAAGTGAATATGGCAATAATAATTTTCTATTATCAACAAGCATCGTGGTTCACCTGGTAAAGAATTGACGCTACATCTACTCAAATTAATCACTAAGGGTACATTTTGTTAATTCAAAAACTGTTTACAGTCTATACAAGAATACCGATGATCTTTTCTTGCTTGTTTTTTATTAACTTTCATCATCGCCGTCATCATCATATTTGCGTATTCGGTGAGTAGTTATTGTAAGCGTCAAAGAAGAAACAAATCAGTGCTAGCCGCCAGTCTATGTATTCATCAGTCGCCTGAACGTTGTGTCGGCGTTATAAATTTAAACGTACATCATACCCAAGAGTGAACTCAACTATAGCTCGACAATATTCTATCATAACCAGTGTGACATAGCGCCGCTAAAAACTGTGAAAATTTATTGCCTTCTTGGCTTCCATCCATCATATGCTGATTGCGGCGTCGGTGTTGTTGCGGATGTGGAGCTACAATGCAACTACTAAAGCGTAGCTTGACAAATTGAGAGCATCGTCAATGTAATCTTGCACACACATTTCATCTGTGCAAAATCTCCAATCAACATCATCAAAGTGAGCCATCATATCGGACACTCGAGCGCATATGGTGTAATAATAATAATCGCACGACAAAGATAGTCAGACTCACATAACAGATATCACATTTTTCCACCAACCAAGAGCTTCCACATTCATAGTCTAATCTGTCATTGATTTGTATGTATTTTTTGTATTCTGTCAGCAATACAGCTCTCGTAGAACTTACTTGGAATCTCTTTTTCCCGACAACATCACAGACTTTCAACATCAACTAGTGACAAGCGACAACAGTCAATATGAGAACCAGCGATCAGCATCAGATTTTTGCATCCGACATATATCTACCCCAAAGATATAGCAAGAAACGACACAAACGGCTGAGCATGCCCAGCAACACACGCGGCGATATGGATGGTCATATGAGGTCAGAAAGTTGGTTCAACTTGTCAATTCCATCGTTCAACGATCAATTGAGTTGTTGTAGTGAAATATCACGTGTAAACAATGCAGGAGGATCGAGAGATTGTTCGTACAACCATTTAGACGTTGTTAACAGACGTCAATCGTTACAGACGGATATCGAACAGACTGACAACCGTTACAATTCACGAACCAAATTTCACAGTTCAGAGATCACCAAAATGGTGGATCAATATCGTATCAAGCCGCTCAAATTTGGCACTCCTCTAAAAAAATATCATCGTTACCTCGAGAAGGTACGCCGCGTCAGGGATTCGTATTCTAAGAAGCTCGAGGCCGCTCAATCATTGTGCTTGATAAATAATCAGAATGAGACCATACAAAAACGAGCTAGTTGGTCTAATGTTCAATCGGAAGGAGAATACGAACCAAATTTGGATTTTAGTAGAAAATTTTACTCCCTCACATCATCAATTGCATCATCGCAAATACTATTTGGCGATGAGACATCGAGCGCGACGATTTGTAATGCCAAACATTCTTCAAAGGATTCACTGAATTCAATACCTTCTATTGGGTCAAGCATGCCTGACGAAGACAATTACAGCAAATCGTCCTGCATTGGCGGTCACAATTATTTGAAAAGTATGAAGTCTAGGATTGGAAGTAAATTGGTAGCATTTCGTCGAAGTTGGTCCGGATTTTTTAACAATAATAATAGACGCAACGACAGGACCCTAACCAACAAGGTGAGTTCAAAAAGTCCGCCAAGCGTGCTCGAAAATTCGATCTAACTTTTTAGCGAATTTGTTCGATAGTGCAGCGAAAATTAAAATGGACTCACATCTGTTGCGTCCATTATGCTCACAGAGAACAGGAGACAGGCGGACCAATATGAAACTCACAATGGCTTGACAAGAACGCACGCGCGCGTGCGCCAGCGCCGGACGGTCAAAGTTCGCTGTCGTGTTCGTTAGTTTCGCTCAAGTCGACTCATGCGATCCAGCTTTTCTGATAAAAGCTGATTATCATTGAATCAGCGCGGATAATCGTCAATTGGATTATATCTTTCTATTTAACTTTATTCAAAGTTACTAATTTAATATAACACCTTGTAATTATTTTAAATATTGTTTCTTGTAATCATATAATATATTTAATATTGTATCAACGAAAACTTCGATGGATAATTATTCCGTCCAGATTTTGAAACGCTACACGGAATACGGTTACCTAAAATCTCCAGGTAGAGAATTTGCGAACGACGATTGGTCACTTCCAGACATAAACAACAATTGCCAGAACACATTTCGATGCAACTCTTGCAGATCTGCTCAGAGTACAAGCAGTACATTGAAACTAAGAACAATGTCGTTTCATTCACATCAATTAGGGATGGATTTTGTAAGACCGCCATTAGTACAAGCTGCATTCTCAACGGAACAATCCGCAGCCATAGACAATTTTTCTGATACTGATGAAGACCATGCTTACGACGATATCTTCACCACAGGATCCTCTAATGTAACAACGAGACGGTCGTGCCAATTACCAATCGGTTCCGAGCGTAAAGCTTCACAGAATATTAGTGTAAATACTGATTATTATAACTCTCGCTCATCGCCCGTGATGGATCGCATAGATCAATCTCTTGAAATATTAGAGGGTCTCATCTTCAAGATCTCAACTCATCTCAACGGTTTGGCCAACACGACGAACACGGAAGAAATTTGTATCTATGCCAGGAACTCTTAACGAACGAACATACGAACGGAAGAATGGACGCCTTAAGTGATCTTTTCTTTCCAGAAAGCCCAAGGCAATATTCGCATTCGATGTTGAGACTACTCATACAAAGTAAATTGAACTAATAATAAAAATAAAACGACTCAATACACTTGGGCGACATCATGTAAAGTTACACAGGCACACTCATACACAAAAATTGAAGCAAGCAAGATCAAAGTTAATTTGCTCGAATGCCGCAAATGAATTCATGCTTTGACTGAATTGAGTTGAATTAACAACATTTATCATCAGATATTTTGTGTCTTCCTTAAATTTAGAGTTGCAGTTGTTTTAGTTGTATCTGCGTCTAAGTGTGTCGATTATATGTTGCAAACTTGATAACACAAGTAACCTGAGTGCTTGCATCAGTCATGAATAACCGTTCGTCTTCAGGTAAACCAGTTATTCCAATAGCACACACGCATACACACCTTGCATAAGCGGCTACAACACATACCAGCAATGAAAAGAAGAGTGAATACTTACAATGATCGAAGCTAAACAACTGTTGATGATGTAACTACCGAGTGTGCGTTAGTAGTTTGATCTCTATTGAGCAATGTGATCATATCCTCTGTCGCTCATTCGTATCCGGCCAGTCAGATATACAGACTGATGGATAGACTGATGACCGGACACTGATTTCGGCACCTGTCTCCACTATCTCACATCAGGTGTGTTCCGCGACTCCGATAGTGTGACACAACAAGAACATAAAAATCACCCTGTCAGTCATGCACATTTTCGGGACACACACACACATTGGATCCCTCCCATACGTGATGGCCTGAAATAGTGAAAGTAGCCTAATTGCGTCACTAACGTGGTGTATAGCTCACGTTCTGTTTTAGTTGACGGTGTGATCGGCGGAGAATATCTATCAGCGTCCTGCCGACGAAACGTGAATGAGAGAATGAGAGTAACGAGCATCTTCGTTATACGCAGTTATAGTTTGTCCTAGAAAGACGAAACAACAAAGTTTGATTTCAAACTTCAGTTCGGAAATATAATCATCGCCAATTGAATCAATTATTATTTGTAAACTTTATCTCCATAATTTTCACAGTTAAATCCTGCACTCACAATGACCCCAACAAGAATTTCCTCAGTATTGTTATGGCTTGTATTAGGCCAAGTGCTAATAATGGCTCTGGTAATGCCTCACGCCGGGTCCCAAGTAGAGGCGAAAAAGGAGAAAAAACTCGCAAAAGCATTAATCAGCGGTTTGATAGTGAAAAATCTATCGACAAAAAAAAATATTGTGGCGATGCCAGTGCCCATACCCGGTAAGTTGCCGAAATTGAGCAATATTGGCGAAATCACGGGTTCGTTGTTGATGCAACGAAAGGCGGCCAATAGCCCGAGTAAGGCCAGCACAGCAGCTAACACTTCGATATTTTTAAGAATATTGAATCTTTTTAGCTTCTTTCGTCAACAAACAAAGTACTCAAAAGTCTATGAGACAATTAACCAGAAACAATTGCACCAATACAAGAAGTCTCATCATCGTTTAACATCAGCGTTGGTCAACAATATCATAAAAGTGGTTAGCACTAAGAACACGCTCAATCATCGTGCTCAAAGTGCATCGGCCAATCGCTAACAACCACTAAACAAGAGGGCTTGAGTTACTAGATATTGTTACTTGTTTCCTATAGTAAGAGCAGATAGTTTGGCTCATCTACAGAAAAAAAACAACTTGTTGCACCCTGACACCATCAAACCGAATGAACGAACAGAAAAATACCTAAAAAATGAATATATCGAGCGCACAAACTAAAACTAAACACCACTGCCTACACCGTTTCTCACCGCCACCGCTTCCGCCATGAATAATCTCAAACAACGTGCCAATAATTTTAATGACACGTGATGACACTTTCCTATGGCCTAATCGCCGCTTCTCGTCGCCGTGTCAATGAAAAATATAATGTCCATTTAAAAAAAATAATGACAACAACTTTGCTTTTGTTGTTGGTTGTGACGCGATTTACAATAAACACCGAACAAAACATACTATAAAAACACACGCGCATTATTATTATTTGATCTGTTACGTCGTGATGGGCTCAAATATTTAATTAAATTTCATTCATGAATGAATCTGTGCATTGCAATTATTATTGCCGTGGCACATGTAGTTGAAGTGAACATTCCCCAGCGACCAGGTGAGTTTATGGGCACTTTTTCTGTTTGCTAAAAGTTGTTGTAGTTTTTGGTTACTTTGTTGTTGTCTGCTTGATATTGATAGATTTTCATTTTCCTCTCGATATATTCGACGCTTCGACACCAGTTTATGTGATGGGTAAACCGAAAATTGTGCCAATATATAAACCGACACCAGTCAAACCAATAATTTATTACAAAATCAAAGCGTAAGTAATAGTCAATCCAACCAATTGTGCTCGAGGTAGCTCGCGTGTAGTTTTCATCTTTTCGATTGAGAAACTGAGAGAGGGGATGTGGGGTGGGCGCGTGGGCGCGTGGGCGCGTGGGCGCGTGGGCGCGTGGGCGATAGATATGATTCACGCACAATGGAATGTATTGACTGAACTTTTGTTTGACATATCACGACAACAACAGCAGCATCAGACCATACAACGGCAAGCACCAAACACTGGTCCAACATTACAGTCACCATAACGATATTCGGCGACACGATGATCAACAAGTACGACAACAGCTGCAGCAGCAGCAGCAGCAGCAAGATGTCAGTAGATTGGAGCGCGCACAAGAGTATCATCAAGCTGATCATGATAGACAGCAGGCCAATCGTCGCTCAGGCTACTCGTACACTAGTGGTAATTATGAAACACCATGCGTCGGCTTTCCACTTGAAATCAATATTAGATCACGAATCATACCCGATCAACTGTTTCCCATACACGGAAACTCTCAAATGAAAAAGTGTATACCACTTGAGTATGTCATAGTCACACACGTACACGCACGCATGCATTATTATGAGTTGTAGTAGTGTTGAACGTTGAGAGCGTGGTGGAGTTGCTCTGGTAGTCATTTTGATGATTATTACACTGTGCATTATGTCTAATCAATGAATCTATCCTTTGGTTGTATACAATGTGCAGGCCCCCAAGATTGAACAAACCTGATATCGTTCGTATTCGACTCAATTATAAGGGAACTCCGCGGTAAGTTTCCACACTACGACCTTGATTTTATTATTATCATGAGACTTGTATAGGTGATTCATTGATAATAACCAGTAATAGCTAAGATAGATGACTAATAATCGATGATCCTTGTGTTTGCCTCCTTATTGCCTGATTGACTGCACAATGTATTTTACATGTCAACATTCACTCACAATGCTGATATGACAACCGAACCCAAACTGAACGCAAACTTAATGAACTGAATGAAAACAAATCAAAACATAAACATGTGACATTGTTACTAATTTCAACAATAACAGACCAACGAAATATTATAGACGAGATTATCAGCAGTCACACAGGTCACGCCTGCAATATGGCGCGTCATCAAGACAACCGACACAAACTGGTAATTACAATGGCCAAAAAATGGCGCTGCCAACTTACGACGATTGATAATAAATTACGACGATTCTGCCAAGCATACCAAGACACATCATAATAATAACCACCTGAGTATGACAACAGACACAAATGACAATGTAGTTCGTAGTGTTCGTTACGAACGCCGTTTACACTGCTGTTGAGTTGTAGAGTTGTCATGCAAAATGCAGTACACGCCAATCACTCAAATGTAATGAACATCATCACACTAACGTAATATTCATATGATATCAAATTTGAAATTAAAGAGAGAAATTACACTATGTCTACTGATATAATAACAATGCCAGGTAATTATCTACTTGCGCCTATGCGTATATCTATGTTAATACTATCGATTACTGGACATGTCCGTTGTTGCCATCATTAGACGGTAGTGAAATCTGGTCACAAAATTCAATAGCTAAATAAAGTATCCGATAAAAGGAGACGACGTTAGTCCGATGAAAATTGAAACATAGGAGAGAGATTTTCAACAAAACGAATTCTTCGGCCACATGAATTCTCGTTCTCTTCCGTTTGACGTTATAAAAATCGTTTCGGTGACCGAAAACGTTCGCATGTGTCACATAATTTGTGCGCTTAGCTTTGTACACTGTTATACGCTTGTCCTGCTATTCTGGTAAACATCAGTACAGGGCAATGAGTCTCGCGTTAGTGTCAGATAGTATCATATAAAGTGTAAAGTCGTTAGTAATTCTTTTTTTAAACGAGAATAACAACGAGAGATAATGTGTGCTCGTTGAGAGCAAATTTATTAGTCCACATTGTGTCGTAACTACTTGCCGGCCTCTGCCAGCTTGTTCTTGGTCATATTACTAGTCAGCATGTTTGAACACTTAATACTATGACCATCTAGTAAACTTGCGATAATCATAATAATAGTACTAGCCCAGTAGACATTGAACTGAGCTGAACTGAATTGAAATGAAGCCAACGATAGATAGAGAACGAGCCCGCGCGCGCGCACGAGGGAGCGATAGAATGTGTGCACGTGCTTGTTGTAGTGCACATTGTGTGATGCTGTGAATTGCGTTGTTCCATTGTAGTGACGTCCACAACAGTGGTAGGCTTTGTGCAATTGCTTCACGTTACTTGTGTACAATATAGACTAGACACACAAGAGTTGCACGAGTGAGAATAGGCTCGATTGTGCCAACGTCAGCGACGGCACAAATTCGTTCGTCGAAAACAATGCTCGCGAACAACGTTGATGTGGCGCTCGTCTCATTTCATCTGGTGGTGCAAAGTCTCATGTAACTCTCATTGCATTCAAAGAACGTGTACAACTGTGAATACAAATGCCTCCGATGAGTGCGAGTGCGAGTGCGAGTGAACGAGTGAGAAACAAACGAAAAAAAAACATAGATCCATGCCACACAAGCAAATGTGAGCATGAGACGAATCAATATAAGTGTCATACGCAAGCACATCAATTGGTGAAGTTCGAAATAGAGTGCAATAAACGCTGGAAACGAGAACAAATGATGGTCGTAATTTATGAGAATGAATATTTCCTTCGAACATGAGCGTACACTCGCACACAGGCGTGTGTGCGTATCATTGTTATGGGGCCCGCCTTAGCTCAAGAGGCCCGACGACAACCGATGACCGAATGTGCGCCATCATTCGAGTCATCATTTGAAGTTGAGCTCGAGTTTGAGTTTGCGAGATACTGAACTTTAGTAAACACTTATCACATTATGCAATTATTTATTCATCACACAGTGGCACACTTCACTAGCGCACATAGCGGAACGCGTAGCACGTGCAACTGCCCCGAGAGTGTATCACACCAAATGTGCCAATCGCGAGTCAACGAACGAGAGACAGCTAGCAAAAGAGATGTCTCATGCTATTGTTGTTATTATTATTACTATTATTGCCTGTGTAATGCCATCCACCAGTCGCTGTCGCCGATGCTGCTGTTACTGCTTTCAAGCCGTGTATGTGTGCTTAATTCGGGGCCCATCACATGAGCCCCGAACTTCATTTACTGTAAGCTTAGCCTTTTATATTGAGCTTAAATCAATCCGACGAGGCTTTGTTGTTGACTACTTTTTGTCGATTAGACTAAACATTGGCACGACGAGTGTCCACTTGCTTGCGACATCGACAACAGAATACACTGTCGAACCATCTGCTAGACATTCAGGCGGGCATACAGACATACAGCCAGCCAGCCAGTGTGGTTGAAGTTGAACGGCTTCGTGTATTGAGTGAGTAAACGAATATTGGGATCTGATTGAATGTAGGAGAACAATCAATCCATAGAGACATAAGTGAGAGAGAGAGAGAGAGAGAGAAAGAGGGACTTGAATTCTCTCTTTAACAAGTAATGCGCGTGAGAGTTTCACGTGTCAACGAGTGCACGTAAAAACCTAATTTAGAGCCAGAGTAAGAGTTTATTTCGAGTCTGAGTCTGAGTTTAAGTTTGAAGTTGGAATCTAAGGGTGAAATCAAAACTAATAACGGGCAACGCACGTTGCACGTGATGGTGCGTGTCAAAGCCTATGTCGAACTGTGCAGAGCGCGAGCGTACAGTGTGCACTGCTTAATATAGCACAGAATAAGTGAAGAATAGAACCACGAATCGTGTGCCGCTCGAGTGCACCGATATGTTGTAGTCAGCACCAAAATAAGAAATGTTGGCGCGTAATGTACGCGCCAAATGCACAAAGTATAATGCACAAAAGTGCTCCACAGTGCATGCAGTATAAACGAGAATAGATGATCAGTAAAATAATGTTGAACTATCTTATATTTTGTTCGTCTTTCGCTGAGAATCATAGAAACAAGCAACAACTGTCGTCAACCGCGCTGTTAAACACGCGTTTCAGCAAATAGAAGCTTCAGATTGAAGTTGCTACGGCTGTTGATGCTGACCCTTGTTGTCGGTTGACTTTTGATCGATTATCTCACGTGCATTTCACGCATACACGCAATATAAATTTACAGTTGATCAGAAGTTTAGTTCAATGTAGTTGACGACAACATGAGTTAAGTCAATTGGCTAAAACAAGCACACAAACAAATTTTTCAGTAATTCAACCGAAACAAAGCGACGCAACCAAACGAAATTGCAGTGTCCATGGCTTGTTGACACGAATAGGCCTCTTTATATCGATTCAATTTATTAAGAATGTCTGTTTCAAACCTTGCCTTGCAAGTGAATGTTTGAGAGGCACCGGCAAGCAATACCGAAGTAACGCTAGATAAAAGTTGGCCACACTGGTAGCCTCTCGTAATAGCATCGTAGCCATCGCAGGCATTGCAGTCGTTGAGCCGATTTGTTGCATCGTTTGGTCACATTGGCTATTGTCAATCGAGGCAAGGGATGCCTCTTTCATGTTCTCTTCTTATCTCTCTAGCTCGTTCGCATGCTTGCTTGATTGTGTACAAACAAACAAATGAAGCGAGCTAATAAATATTGCCTGCTTATGTATTGTTTCACATTCACTTCGAATGCACAGTGATGTTCTACAGCAATGAACTAGCTAAAGATGGGCTGAGCATTTAGCTGACATCATTGGCAGAGAATGAGAAAGTGGGCAGCAAGCTGACGCCCATCGATGCATCAATACATCTTTACATCATAGAAGCAGCGTCATTACGTTTGCTGCTGTATCGGTTGAGTCTATTGCTTCGTTTCACATTTTGCCCGTCTGTTCAACTGTTGTGATGTGCTGCCTTGTGCTAAAACTGACTGTGGTGTCCTTGAAATACTGCGGTGTTTGCTGTCGTGAACATACAGTTCAAGGCCAGAGAGAGAGAGAGAGAGAGAGAAAGTTGGTTAGCGCCTTCAAGTCGAGGCAAATGGAGTTGTGTTAACTGCAACAAGAACAATTGATGCAGCAACTCTTTCTCTCTAACTTAACATTGCATTCGTTAGTCAATGTTAGCCAGCAACAAATGCTGCATGTCGTTTGTTGTGGATGTTGTTGACGACGATGAAGACCAATGGCGCAAAAAGTGGTCAATGGCTAGCCTACTCCTTCAATCATTTTCAAAACACACAACTCTAGCTTCCTTGCAAACGTTGCATTTCAAATGCAGCATTTGCTATTGCACTTGTTTCGATTTGTGTAAGCCAACTTCATGAAATGCTGAGACGGAAAGACACAAGCAGCGAGGTAAAAGATTGGTTTGCAACGATCAGTTAGCCACAACGAAACTGTATGCTTGAAATAACAACAACAATCAAGCAAGCAAGTAGGCAGGCCGGACGGCTGGTCGGCCGGGAGACAAGCGAGCGAGTGAGCTACATTCAATAATAAAATAGCGAGAGGGACTGACAAACTTGTGGTCTTCTTTATGCGTGCTTTTCGTTTGGTTAGCTTTTGCTATCAAGCTAGCTAGGCTTTGCTGGACTCCAACTTTGAGGAACTGCTGCTTGGTTGCAGCAAAGCAAGTCCGAGCTTGCTTGATTGCTGCAAACATTGCAAGCTAATTCTAGCGTTGAAGCAGCTGCAGTTCTAGCCGAGATAAAGCGCATTCGAGTCAAAAAAGCGAGAGCTTCGTATGCCAGGCGTGGCACTTGTGATGACCAAGTGAGGCAACTGCTGTTACCACGGCCAGGATCGAGGAGACGAGCGATTGCATTGTGTTGTGTTGAATTGAGTTGCTGAATAATAACGCTAGCTTTATGACGAGCCACCACCGCGACAACACTTGCTTGCTCGCTTGTGGTGTTGCTTGCGTTTGTACATTTGTAAGGGAAGCAAGGCAAAGGGTTGATGTCAGTTGATGTTAGTTGGCAGCGTGCTTTCACAATGCAATGAGAGATCAGAGAAAGAGAGATCAGTTGATTGCACAACAACTACGTAAACAAGTACCGCCGCCTGTTTGCCTGTCGCTTCGCTTGCTCTGTCTCATCGCATTCTCTTGCTCTAGCGCTTGTTGTTGGTGTTGGTGTTGGTGTTGCTCTCGCTCTAACGCTCATGGTGAGTTGCGATTTAACAAGTCACTCTTTTTTGGTTTTAGTGGCTGTCTTTCACGCGCCACCAACACACAATCTGCCCTTTGAATGTTGCTCGCTTGCGTGCTAATGCTTTGCCTGCAGGCCGGCTTAGTTTAGCTCGATATTTAAGTTTAGCTCCATTGCTGTTCCATCATTCAAGTTTGTTTAGTTTAGCTCCAGCTGCTAACAAAGGATGCCATCTATAGCCAGCTGATTGTAGAAAAATGCACTCACAAGTTCAGCTCATGAATGAGCTTCATGCGATCAGATGAGATACGATAGCGAGGAGAGGGTTGTTGATGCAGTTGTAGTTGCTGCTGCTGTTGTTGTTGTTTTGGTTGCTGCTGCCGGCTAACTAGCAAGCTAGCTGGCCAACCAACAGGCCAGCCAACCAGCTAGTCAGCTAGCCGGCCGGCATTTTGCTCGCTCGCGTCTCAAGGCCATTCATGTCAAGGCTTTTATATTTCTTCTTTTGACTCTATCCAGTTTGTTCCTTGTTGTTGTCGTGTCCTCCACACTTTGGCTACGGAGCTATCGAGCTTTGTAACAGCGCGGCAGTAGCATAACGTAGCGTCTAACGAACGAGCGAACGAGCGAACGACTAGCGCAAGCAAGCAAGCAGTAGATCGAGTGAGCAAGTGCGTCAAGGCCGTCGAGTGGTCCGACAAACAGGCCAGCAAACAGACGAACGGGCGAATAGAAAGAACAGGCCACGAGAAAGAAAGTCAATCGCCGCCGGACGTTCCGTGTGAGTGTGTGTATTCACTTGCATGCAACAAACGTGGGCAGCTGTAAATGGCTTCTTCCCTTCTTGCAAGAGAACAAGCTAGCTGGCTAGCTAGCTTTCGATGCTTGAAGCGAGCTCGACGTCAGCTTGTGGCAAGCTAGCTTCAAGCTTCAAACTTTGCACTCGCCAGAAGAGAGTTGCTGCTTGCCAGATGAGAGCGAACAGTAAGCTGTAGCGAGTCAAGTTGTTGAAGAAAAGATGTGTTCAATGTTAGAGCGAGTTAAATTCAAATCAATGTCTGTAGCTGCAGCTATTGCTCCTTCGCGAGTTGTTTGCGAGAGAGATAATGGCCCAAATGAATTTCCTGGCAACAACTTATTTTCAACTTCAGACTCTCCACTAACCTTTCTCTCCTGCTCGAAGACTTTTTCTTTTCTCTTTTTCTTCCTAGGTTCTCTTTCATTTTCCATCAAAAACTCGAGCTCTTGAAATGGCAAGACGTGAGATTCGCAACTCAAAATTCTCTTCAAAGTGAATTGTTAAGAGAATTATAAAACGGCCAATGGCAAGCTAGCTCGCCAAAATATTTGAAGGCACTCGGACTCAGTTGTTGTTGTCGATGTTGCCAATGTTGCATAAACAAGCCAAGCAAGAGCCAGCGAACGGCTAGTGGCCAAGATTGGCATGATGCAACATGCAAGCAGAAAATTTTCAATATCAATAGCAATGCCAATAACAGCGAGTGCAGAAAATTTGGCAACAAATCGCGAGAATATCATCATCACGCTTTGGGTGCCAACATCAACACCAACGCTAACTCTAACTTTTCCGAGCGTAAACATTGCGAGACAAACACGATCAGCAAGTGAGCGAGAGCCAACTAGCACTTGTCCAGCTCTAGCTTGAATTGAACTTATCCACTCCATAAGGACACACACACATGACTTTCATAGAGACATGTTTTTTAGCTCATATCCTAGCTAAACGTCTACACATTTTTTTTGCGTTACACATTTCTCTCACATGAATGTTGTTATTTGTTATTTGTCGGTTGTTGTTATTGCCGCACTAATATATGTACTAGTTTTTTATTTATTTCGGTTTGATTGCCACTGCTAATATTTGTGTCCGCTCATTTCCTTTCAATGCTCAATCGCATGTTGCTATTGTTGTTGTTGTTATCTTTTCATCCCTTCAATCGCTCCCGTCAACGATGATTGTCATTCTGCTTTCATTGGCTTGCTTACAATCGCGATGAAAAGAATCAATAGTAATAGACACAATAGCAATGTCAATGTCACTGTTGGTGTTCAAATGACTTTATTTGAACTGAATTCGATTGAAGTGGACGTGAATAAACAACAACTCAATCGATTCACCAGTCAAGTCAATAGATAATTATTTTTCTTTCATTAAAGCATATCGACACTTTTTTTTCATGAAAACACCCACACGACATATCAACGATAGTATCATGATCATCAGTATCGTAGTATCGGAGTAGTCATTCAGGTCACTCACTGGTTTATTTTTGCCTGTTTTGTGTTTTGTGCACAACCATGTTGACATTAACCGTCGTGTGTGAGTGCGTGTGTGTGCGTAATGTCGCCCGAGTGATGATGAGAACACGATGAGGCCACCTCGTTGATTCGCTTAACAACTAGACAACCAAATAACTAGACGACTGAGCAGCCATACATCGCGCGCGTCTGCTCATTCTGACAACAACATCACCGCTGAAAAGAAACGATAACAACAACAACAACATCAAATGTGCTTGCCTATGCAAACTTTAGCTTCAATTCAAACTTTAGCCTGAATGCACACTTTAACTTCGACTCAAACCCAAACTTTAACTTCAATTTGTGAATGAATAAAGTGCAAACAAGAGCAAACTGTTTACGAATTTTTGTCCGCACCTCGCTTCTCTCTTAAGCTTCAATCTATTCACCATGTGATGCTTGTGATGAATAGAAGCTCCGAGAGAGAGAGAGAGAAGCTTTGCGAGTGGCGCCAACTTTCCTTCGGCCTTTCACTCAACATAACATTCTCTCGACTCTCATCTACTTTTAACATGGCCGATTTTAATGCCATTGACACTGTTGGAATGTGCCTTATTATGCACTGGAATGGCACCATTATCAGGTATACAGCAGCAATCGCAAGCTGTGGGTGATCGCTCGCGGATTTGCGACATAGGTGAATCGCAACATAGGTCAAAAATGTAAAGTTGAGAGAAAAAAAAAATAACAGATCGGAGATCAATCTATCCAGAGGCGGTGAAGCTGAGGCGGTGCTATGTATCTGACACTTCAAATGATAATGTTGTACGAGTTAATGTATTCTGAACAAAATAATGAACATAGATCTTACTCGTTTCAGGAGCGTATACAAACTTGCGTATAATTTAATCAACCTTATGTAGCTAAGGTTTATATTATTATTGTTTTATGCACCAAAGAAATATGCGAGTCTATGTCTAGCCGGTCTCTCGAAAGCAGGTTCACACATACAATAGTGGCATGAACGGATGTTTACATTTTTGTTTGTTGTTGTCGTTCCTCGTTGTCGCCGCATCGATATTCATCCTCCTCACACAGTGTCGACCCAGCTTAGTTAGTCTTCTTTTTTATCATTTGAGCTTCACTTCCATTTGTCGTAGCGATGGTTCGAAGCATGAATTATCAACTCCATCTAAACACGACATTGGATCAGGCATTACAGGATTCACTTGACGAATTTATTCAATGCAAACAAATTCGTACTAGTTTGGCTTCCAGAATATTATTAGAATTTGATAAGTCAGTCAATGTGCCCTTCAAAACGATCTACGTGTGCCAATGAGAGCCAACAAAAGATGAAGCAAAGCAAGACTAGCCAGAGCTTTACGAAACATGTTACGTAAAAACACGACTTTTGTTGTTATTATTATGTTATGATAGGAATAAAACAATCTGCAAGCTTAATCGTTATCATTATTGTACAGTGTACTAGCTGCTACAACAATAACAACAGCGGTAACTGTGTATCGAGAAGCAGGACATCGTACCGTAATGAGGAGTAAATGGTGTCTCTATTGGAGTTGGTGGTACTATCCCTATCAGTTGACGTTACTAGCAACCAATAGTGAGGGACGAGTGGCATTGGCGAGTGAATTAGCGAGCTGAACTTCGACTTCTCTCTCTCTCCCTTTTGAATCACAGGGGTCTTGGTAATTGCACGTGCAATGTACGAGAGATCGCGTGCACAAACATACACCGAACAAGCGCACAATCGCTTGCTAGTTGCATATATTATACGACAGAATATGGTATGATTGCAATTTGTGCTTCACTATGCTATTGTTTGTGCATCAATGCTCACACTAAACATACTAATCAAGGTCTAGGTCGACAGCGGCGCCACTCGAGAACATGAAGCTTTGTCTTTTGCACCTGTCTCGCTATCTGCTGTTCAGTCACCACAACCACCATCACCACTACTACTACTACTGCTGCTGCTACACACAGCAGACTATCTACATGACTATCTATCTAAGCTGAGCTTGATCGACAACAAACAGACTGTCAGGCAACCAGCCTGGTAGTCAGACATGCAAGTAAGCAGACAGCAAGCAGACTGACAGACTGAGTGACAGGTGCAGTTGCCATGCTGCATCAATTCGTATTATCATTGAGACACACTAATAATAATAACAACGACAACAATTGTAAGACGATCGGACACACATAAGCAAAAGAATTTACTCGTTTTTTGTTTGTGTGCAAGCTCAAACATTCGTTGGCCACCTGGCGGCTAAATGTGAACCAGCATGTAAGTTGATCAAGCGAGAATGTTGCACACTGAAATGTGGTCCGAGCTATAAGACCTTGAACTAGTGGGCTGCCAGAAGTTCGACATTGAGGTGAGACATATATAAACAACATCAATGGCACACTGATAGTGTGACTGTGGTGCGAGCGAACTATCATTGAAGCATTTGCTGGCACCGGTGTATGCGCTTGCGTATTGTTGCTGCTGTTTCTTGCTTGCTGCTGTGGCTTTGGTTGTAGTCACCGCTGTCGATGGCGGACACTCTGGGACAGCTAGTAGCCAGACTTTTCTGCCATTGCAGTTCACTGATGAATTGGCTTTGGCTCTTGAATGGTAGATTGCAAGCCAGAGGGCAGCTTACTCATAAGCCTGAGCTGTTGTTGGTGCTAGTGAAAGCAGACAGCAAGTCATGGCTTGCGATACAAGGAAAGCCATGGTATGTACTGCAACAAACCAATACACACTATTGCAACAACGACGACGACAACAACAACTGCTACTACTACTACTATGTCTACTGAATCATCATAGCCATGGGCCCTTACGTTAACACAGTCAATACTACAATGTGTTGTCATTGCAGGCCGTGCTGCGTTTGCTGCTGTGGCAGGCAAGCAGCTTGGGCAGACAGGCGGGCAGGCGGCCAGCCAGCCAGTCAAACAGCTTATGTAATAATGAATGCGCCGCGTGAATGTGGCCGTGAAAATTGTACGACGCAAGTTAAAGCGCATGTGCGAACATCACAATACGCAACAGTACTGACGTACAGCGTACTTGTGTGCTCATACGCATTGCGTTGTAAAACCTTAACCGTGGATCTGTGATAACATTCACAGGCAGCAGCAGCAAGCAGCGGCAATAGTGATGCTATTTGCCAGAGAGCGACGCAGCTAGCAAGTGTGTGAGTGCCTGTGCATAGTTACGACGAACGCGCACAACGTGTCCCGTGAGCAAGCAAGTGTATTGGTACGCAAGATTTTTGATCCAGCCAACAGCCGTCAGGCGCGCACACACAACAGCGACAACAACGTCAATAACAACAGTAACAACAACAAAACAAAAATCCACCCTTTCGTGCAAAAAGGGGGCCTGGTTTGTTGTGTGCTTGCTGGCCGCCGCCGGTTGCCCTTGCTGATGCACATGCACACGCATACTCACACACTCATACGCACTCACATCAAGAGCCACAGCAAACAGCAAAAATAGTGAGCGCTGCACTGCAACACCAAGAGCAAGAGCTACTGCAAGAGTAAAAGGGCTGCTTGCTACTTCATTTGTCGTTCGTACGTTCGTTCGCTCGCTCATTCGTCCTCGATGATGTTGTCGTAGTCGTAGTGGGCGCCACTTTCTTTCGCTTTTGCTCTTACACAAACACATCGACACATACACACTCACACACAAACTCTTACTGTGCACAACAAGCTTGCTTGTTGTCTTACACAGCAACGCGCGCTTTCTCTCTCCTCTCTCTCTTCTCGTCAGCGCCACTGCAATAGCAGCAACGACAGTAATAGCAGCAGCAGCAGTTCGGTCGGCGCAGGCAGTCAGGCAACAGCGACGCCAACAACAACAGCCGGAGCAGCGGCGCAGCCATTCACAGCAGCAAGCCAATATTTCAATCGTCAGTGTTAGTCAACCAGCCAGCCAGCCAGCCAGTCAAGCTGGCAGACAGGCAGTCAGCATCGAGCGAGTAAGCTAGCAATCCAGCCAGTCAACCAGTGAGTGAGCCAGGCAAACGATAGGAAAGCTTTGAATGCAAGCACAACGTCGTTGTTGTCAATACGTCGTGTAAAGTCGGTTTGTGCGCTTCTGCCGCTGCGAATTGTGAGCCGAGCCGCGTTGAGTCGAGTCGATCCGCGTCGAGCAATGAGAGTTACGAAAAACAAGCCGCGTAAGCGTAAGCAACAGAACACGATTTTCTGTAACAAATAACAACAAAACAACAACATCAACACACACCGTAGCAGCAAACTTCATAATAATAATAATATACAAATGCACACACACATTTTCTACACATAAACACTGCACGATAGCCAATGCAGCAACAGACACCGCCAAGGGCGCACACACACACACACACACACACACACACAAGCACATTCACATAATCACACATACACATTCGTTCATTTCGTCTCGTGTGTTGTGCATTAGCACAGTGAGCGAATGCGTGTGTGCAGTTGTCTGTCTGTCCGTGTGTCTGTATATGTTGCGTGCGTGCCTGCTTGAGCGAGCCAGCAGCCAGCCAGTCAGCGAGCCAGCGAGCGGTGCATAACACCGCCGATCGAAAGAACCACGGCCTAAAAACAAACATAGATACACACACACCAACACAACACACACGCTCATGTTAATAATAATCTAAATAGATGATGAGAACAGCAGCATCATAAAAAATATCCCAAAATGAATTTCGGCCCCAATACCCAACAAAGCATGCAGATGATGATGCGCCTTAGGTCATACAGTGTGTCGAGCAACGGCTCCGACGGACTAGCGCACAACTCGCCACGCGGTTCCTCACAAAACTCGCCTCTCGAGCCATCTTTATACCATCCCAACAACAGCAACACGAACACCAATAATAATAATAATATCACTAACTTTAATAATATTAACAGCAACAACAATAGCGGCGTACAACAACAATTGGCACCTTCGTTTCACAGTAATTATTTCACTAGTTCCAAAGGAGTTTATCCATCGGATCGATTCACTCAAAACTTCCATTCACAGCTTCAGGCGATGACAGCGGCAGCAGCAGCAGCGGCCGCAGCCACCACACCGGCCCAACAGCATGCTACAGCCTCTTTCATTCATCAAGCGCAACTTATTAGCACTAATCCATCATCGATAGGTCAAATGATGTCCGTCAACGGTCTTGGCAAACCTAGTATCGCTTGTATTCAACAGCAGCAACAACAGCAACATCAGCAGCAACAACAGCAGCAACAACAGCAGCAGCAGCAGCAGCAACAACAACAGCAACAGCAACAGCAACAGCAACAACAACAACAACAACAATTACAGCAACAATTACAACAACAACATCAGCAGCTTTCTAGAGCTCATTCTACCTCTTACCCGGCGACCAGCAACAATTCTTCACACGTACAACGTGTCTCATTGGGCTCAATATTCAGCAGGCGCACAGATTATACACCTTTTAATGCCTTGCCTAGGCACAAAATCAACTCCTACCATATCAAAATGGAGGATGACGGCAGTCACGGAAACGACGAAGTTCGATGGTTCATACTGTCAAACTTATCGGCCAACAAGATGAGCAAGGCGTGTTGTATATTTTGCCAGAGATCGTTACCAATCTATGATCGTTATCCTTTGCTTGAAGGCACATTCTTTTTGTCGCCTGTCCAGCATCACAAGCATGTGGCATGCGTTCGCACGGACTCAACATTATCATCAGGAGGTTCTTTTAGCAATAAGGGCGCCGCTAACAAACGTAGCGACAGTACCACCATTAATTGTCTCAACACAACCAACAATAACGGCAATATACAACGATCATCTTCAGTGGCTGGAAACTCGACGTCATCACAAACAACTGTTACAAGCACCTCTGATAGTGCTAAGAAACCCCCACGTCGTATGGGTGGGCCCGCAAGTGCTCTGGTCGCAGCTGAAGCGGCCGCCAAGCAACAGGAGGCAGCCAATCCAAATTCAACTAGCAGTAGTAATTCTCAATATATCAACTGTATTTGTATGAGCTGTCTTGAGGGTTGGACAGGTGAAATTCGGTGCAAATGGTGCGATAGACAGTGGATCGGTTCACACCTCATTCTAGGATCAATGTACTCATTCGATATCTTTGCCGCTCAGCCCTGTTGTCGGGCTCGGCTCCAGTGCAACAATTGCTCTCAACTAGTTAAAATGACATCCACGCGCCAGGCCACATACGCAGTCATGGATGCCCCGCCGGAGGCAGACGATACCGTCGCTAAGAATGCTGGCTGTACACAATCCAGCACATCTTCTTCACCATGCTCGACGCCGCCGTCATCATCGTCTACTTCATCATCGTCCACATGTCGACCGATGCATAATTTAACAAATAATATTAACAATAGTGATTCCGATACAAACATATTAGTAGGAACAACAACAAACAATAGCGTTCTAACCGGGCCCAAGGCAAAAGGCAACTCTCAGGTAGGCGGAGCAACAGGCGTTGCAACTGAAACAGTTGCAGAATCCGCCGCCAACGCCAAATCAGGCACACGCTTGCCGAATCTACCACAATCCAATTGTCGCTCGAAAACAACAAGCAGTTCGAAAACTTGCAGCGAAACGTGGGACTATTTTAGTCACTACAGTCAGAAGTTTCGATGTAAAAATTGTCATGCTTTGGACTATCATTTCGTGAAGCCTGTATCATCGATTTATAACTTTTGCATCACAAAAAGGTGAGGTAGTGAGCTATGTAAGATGAAGCCAAGTTTCCAGTGCCGATAACATCGCGAACATGGTTATATGTCAGCACACTAAAGACGGTTTAACTCCGCGGATAAACTTGTCTGGAGATATGAAAGGTAGTTTGAGGGCTTTGGCAAAGTCAATATCGCTGCTGCTCCAACTTTTGCCTCCGACGGCATCACCGCAATAAAATGATTGCTCGCGATCAATGGGGATTGAATCATTGTATTCGCTCTCTAGTAGCTCAAACATTCCAAGCTCAGGCTTGCGATACTGGTCTTTTTCAGTTGCCATGAATACGATACACGGTGTACCAAGTGCTTTTGTTACACGCTCGATTCTTTCTTTCACTTCGTCCAAGGAAACAATATTAAGACCAACACCGTTTTGGTTCGAGAATATGACAAATCTCGCTCCTCCTTCTTCGAGGCAAGCTTTTATCTTAGGCTTCATCCAAATAGACCACATCTGCCAATCGGTGGGACTTTTAGGTAGTCTACTCCTGCCCCTAGGTTTGATAATGGTGCCGTCC